>JAHZMX010005319.1:0-11852 GCA_027743895.1 Seira musarum
ACGTCCTCACGTTTGCTCAAATTCATGGGGAGGTGAGTTAACCTAGTATTATACTTGCAATTTGAAACTTATGTAAATTACGTACTACAATTAGGCTGATTTTTTTTACTATTCAAGGTGGACAAAACGATCCCTTTTTTGAGGACTCAATTTTGGCTTGGAGAGCTGCAAACATCATTCCTGTTTTCTGTAAAATGATTTCTAATTTTTAAAAAACTTTACGAATTTCATTTGCTTTAATTTTTAAAATCTTCTTTTAGCCATTGGAAATAGTGGTCCATCTTGTGGGACAGCAAACTCCCCAGGTTAACTATTGTTAGATTAAATTTTAAATACTTAATTGAGCGTATTCACGGTCTTTATCATGCTTTAGGGGACGGCGATAATCTGATTTCTGTTGGAGCATGCAATGCTAAAAATGCGATCACTTTCTTCTCGTCTCGAGGTCCCTCAAAAAACACGTTCCATCCCAGACTTAAACCAGAGGTATGCAAGCTAGATTTAAAAATAAACAAATTCAGATTTTAATGAAATATTTTCTAAAGATATGCGCACCAGGATATCGAATCATTTCATCTTACATTGGCCTAACTGATGTAAATCGATATGCGTCATTGTCAGGCACGTCCATGAGTTGTCCTCATGTCGCAGGTAAACAATTTTTATGCGGTTAATTTCGTTTGGCAATTTATGAAATCAATTTTAATTTGTTAATTAGGAGCTTGTGCTGTTCTACTTTCCAAAAAACCAACCGCTACTTTCACAGAAATATTTAATGCATTAAGGTATTCAACCATACAACCGGAAATTGCCCAAAACAATTATCATCATCAGTGCTTCTTTGAAGGTATACAGTACTACTTGCAAAAATCGCTCATTTAAGTTTTTGTCGCTAATTTTTGTCTTGAAAAACCTTAGGTGTAGCGAACGCCACAACCTCTTGGCCCAATAACATTTTTGGATATGGAATCATACGACTTCCTGCTGCACTGGATTACCTAAAATAAAGCAAATATTTTAAATATTTTTATACTTTCATAATATTTATTGATCACTTTTATATTCTCGAATGTTTACGGCATCAAATAAATAAAAATTAAGTAATCTTCCTGACTTGAATGGATGTGTCTGCTGATTAGCTTACCAGCACATGTCACGAGGCATAAATTCATAATCAAGTTTTGACGAAAAATGTTATGATTTGAGTAGACATCAAAATATTCATGCACCACCTGAAACTTGCAAGTTGCTTCTTCAGTCCATGGACAAACGAGGATCATGGTCAGTCCAGTATCAGCATGATTGAACATGATGTTCCTCACTGATACGGATTTCGAAAATGCCTTATCGATATGTTTTATCATCTTTATATTATTCAGTCCAAACCTTCAAAGTTCACGTTGCCGACAGATGCCGGCGAATTTTCCGCGTGAATTTTACGTAGAGACATAGGGAAGTCCAATACAATTTATCATTATCAATTATTACGGGATCCTCGTTATGTCTTCATGATTAGGTAAGATTGACAGGACAAAGTAATGCATCAAATTTAGAAATGTGACCCAGTTTCTATAAAAGGACGAATGATTTCCCCGAACCCGCATCAATCTTCCGTGTTTAATCCTAGCTCCCGGTTCCATAGAATTGTTTTAAAAAATGAAGGTCGCAGTTGTTGCCATTTTGGCCGTGGCTTTAAGCCAGGCCTCCGCTGCTCCCACCGTATCCTCTGGTCTCTTGACCCGACTGAGGAATGAGGGTACCGCAGGTGTCATGATTGAATTGACTGCCCCTGTCGCGCCCGTCGTCGACAAAATGAATTCCCGCCGGTTCATCAATTCCGTAGAGAAGACTACAGCTATGAGACAAAGTTTGATTGAATTCACAACAATGTCTCAGGCACCCATCATGCGCCTCCTCAAGAAGCGTGGGTTTGAAGGAGTGAAGCAATTCTGGATTACCAACAGAATTTTCGTGCCCAAGGCCGATTTGTCAATTGTTCAGACTCTCTCAACTTTTGAAAATGTTGCTGAAATCCGTGAGTGTTCCAAATACGAATCGCCCAGAAAAAAATGTTAAAGGATATTAATAATTAACTAATTTCCCATTCATAGGTGAACAATACATTGCATCAATTGAGTACACTGTAGATGGAGCTGACTCCAACCCAAGAGCCCTTGAATGGTAAGGACTTGAATTAGAAAAATATAATGAACAGCTCTCACTTAACCTACTCCATCTTTCTAATTGTGCTCAGGGGAGTTGAAAACATCGATGCTCCTTCCGTCTGGGCTGACAACGTTCTTGGACAAGGTATCAAAGTCTCCCATATCGACACTGGTGTTCGTGCTTCCCATGAAGCCTTTGTTGGAGCTTTGGAGCCCACTCACAACTGGTTGGACCCCTACGTAAGTGAATGGGGCAAAATGATATTTCCATTCAGTTTTGTGAAACGACATTTGAAAAATAACATTTTAAATCTTTTAGACTTCATCATCCAGTCCCATTGATGAAAATGGCCATGGTAAGAGGTTTTATGATAATAATGTATGGTATAATTTATTTTAATTCGTGACTTAATCTTTGACCCTAATTAAAAAGGAACCCACACGATGGGCACCATTGTTGGGCGCGGAGGTACCGGTGTAGCACCAAATGCTACCTTCATCACTTGCAGAGGTATGCATTTTATCTACGATTCAAGATTTCCGTGTTAGATGTAACGAATTAATTTTTGAATTAATTAATGTTTAGGTTGCGACACTGCTTCCTGTACCGAAGCCGCGCTTTTGGCATGTGGAGAATGGACCACTTGCCCAACTCAACGTAATTTACAATATTTTAATTCATAAATTGAATTTCTCGAATTACGATGTATTTATTGACTTAATTTTGTAATTAGCCGACGGATCTGACGCTGACTGCTCTAAGAAGCCAGCTTTGAGCTCCAACTCATGGGGGTAAGCTGAGCAAAAATGCAACCAAATTGAAGCCAACTTATGTATCACGATTAATTACTAATATAAATGTTCGTTCTATTAACAGTGGTGGTCAAGAATCAACCTGGTACAACGACGTCATCAATGCGTAAAGACCCTTATAATATATTTTTACTTAACCTGGCATGGTTGGTCATGGTCAGTTTTACTTAAAATTGGTTTTCACTTGGCAGATGGAGAGCCGCAAACATCGTCCCCATTTTCGCTATCGGAAACTCTGGCCCTGGCTGCAGATCTGCTAACTCCCCTGGAGATCAGCTCAATTTAATCAGTGTTGGAGCTACCACTAGTGGCAATGCTGTCGCCAGTTTCTCTTCTCATGGTCCAAGCCTTCTTACATCTAGGATCAAGCCTGAGGTCTCCGCTCCAGGCCAAAACGTCAGGTATTTCACTGACAAAGTTTCTTAAAAATAGGTTCTCTTTTAAAGACATTTTACTCACTTTTCAATTTTGTCACCTTAGATCTGCTTCTCACACCTCAGACACTGGATACGTTGCATTGTCTGGAACTAGCATGGCTACCCCTCACGTAATGTTTCAAAATTAATTTTGCAGTTAAAGTAAATGCAATATCCAAAAGACAGAATAAATAAACTTATTTTAATTATATTTCTTTAGGTTGCCGGAGCTGTTGCCCTTCTTCTTTCCAAGAACAATGAAATGTTTTAAAATTAATTTTGCAGTTAAAGTAAATGCAATATCCAAAAGACAGAATAAATAAACTTATTTTAATTATATTTCTTTAGGTTGCCGGAGCTGTTGCCCTTCTTCTTTCCAAGAACAATGCCTTAACCTTTGATCAAATTGACGTAGCATTGAAAGAAAACAACCTTCGACCACGATTGGAGCAAGTTATCTGCACCGGTGGAGGAGTCAACATTACCAACGTAAGTCTTAAAAAATCCAATTAATTTTGTGCAATTCTGAGCATCTCATTTTAATGTAATTTTATTTTTATTCATTTCGACAGCCATGGCCAAACAACTCTTTCGGGTAAATTAAAACAGTTTTTCAGCTTATTTTACCATTAGTGAGGTTGGTTTATGTGCAAATTTAATGTTTGGTCTCTATTTTAAAATTTTTAGACACGGAAAGATTGATGTTAAGTTGGCTGCTGATTCCATTTCTGCTGGAGGTCGAGCTCATTAAATCCTGCTAAACAAGAATAATTTATTTTTTTCTTTGATTTGTTGAGAAACTAACTCTTTAAATTAAACTCTATTTTTCACCATAAAAAATGTCGATACATCTTTTTTTAATTAATCATGTGGTCATTTTGGTGAACCCGCTAACAAAACCATCCATTCATTTAAAAAGGCATGACCAAAAGGATTTTTTGCACAATTGATTAACTCTTATTAGCCTACTTCTATTAATTTGTTTAAAAAATTGCATCACTCTTCATTCTAACTTGCTTTTAGAAAAATTTTAGCCAAGATGATCCTTGATCTTTTCATTTTCGTTCTATTAATTTTCCTTTTTAATCCTTTGACAAACGCATTTTACGAAGAAGCCCAGGATGACGACAGATCCGAAACTTTTATGCCGATACCCAAAGAACTCCAAAAATGCCAAAACTTTGAAGACAAGAGAAATTCAAAATCTCCTGGCCTAACCATCAGTATTCCAGGGAATTTAACAAATTCTGATAAAAGCGTCAATTTTCGGTACTATAAATGCTTAAAATAATTAATTCGAAAAGACTTTGTTAATTGTTTTCCTTTTTAATATTCGTATAAAAGTATTTCCTATGAGCCCATAAAGCTGCAGTGCAAAAGTGGAAGGAAGACATTGCGAACAGTAAAGTGGGAAGATGGTAAACGACTCATGATAGTAAAATCAAAAATGGCTTTAGAACGATTGAGAACAAGTGGAAAGACTTCAAATCACTTTACTCATGAAGGTTATGTACATATTCAAGGCAATTATTATCGTCCAAAACAGGATTACTGTATCAAAAGGTGTGCACAGCTTTATTGTAATCACGTAAATCAGCAAATTTAATTCAAAATAACTTTGTTATAGTGTGAGTGATTTTCAGATTAAAGTGGAAACATGCGACATTACATGCTCCAATTCGGATAAAATTTGCATTCCAAAATGTTGTGGCCCTGATGAAGTCCTCGAATACTGGACCTTCCGCTGCAAGACCATTGGAGAGGGCGAGGAAAAGTGGAATCCAAAGCTTCACGATCTTAAATATCCACTCAACGTGATCGGAGACCTAAATAGTATGGAACAGGTGCACATTATGAGACAACCTGTCCAATGCCCTGGGAGTGCGTGGTTGGACAAATGGCCGTTAACCGATACAGTGGGGGCGAAAATAAGAAACAAGGAGGATCCTGGGATTGCGTCAGTGCACAACTAAGCAGTATTATGAAACACTGTGCCATGGCAAAAATTTTTGAAACGGTTGATTTCATTTTAAGCTGGAAAATGGTACCAAACGCCCGTCCAATTTTTATGGATCTAAATCGGAAATGGGTGCACGTTCCTGAGGGTAGTTACTGCGTGGATGGTTTCGCAAACTGGGGCTATGGTGGAACTGGCAAATACTCTGGGGACCATGATTCACACAGCGTATTGCTTATTTGTCCAACCCCAAATGCAACCTCGGTAAGAATTTTTTGTAATACTGTGTTTTTAGTTTTTTCCCACCTAATGCATTGCAACCGCTTAAACTTTTTTTCAGAAGAGCCCGGTAGTTTTTGAAGAGAATACAAATACCGATACCATGATTAACCGACAGGACAACGAGGAAGTTAAAACATTTCATAACCAGTCTCCGCTGATTTCGATTTCGAATCTACTGATTAACTGGAATTTGCTTTTTCAGATTTTAATGCAACGGATCTAATAAATACATTTACGAGCTTGGGATTACCTAAGTATTACTCTGTGAAATCAATTGAAGACATTACATATTAACATAATATACAGTGTAGTAGCCGTTGTTTAAAACAGCCTCTTTTCAGTTGGCAAATTTGCAACAAAATGATACCAAGGTGGTCCTTTCAGAAACTCGGCCACTCCAACTCCACTACTTTTCATGGATGTGTGAGTGGACCGACCAATTACCAATTTCTCTTTGTTTCTACATTTCTAATTCCACAACGGAAAGTTGATTCATTTTAAGAAATTTTTCTGATTCTTTTGCGGCTATTGATATTGAGATTCTGTGAAACGCAGCAGTAATAATGCTCTCTGATATCTGGGGAAATGCGCAAATATATTTGTTATTTCATATTTCAGAGTGATGTTATTTCCAACAAAAACTGTGGTTATTTTATTTCCGGTTTTCCTTCAAAAGAAACACAAAAGTTATTCTTGCGAATTGTGGATGGAGGAAGCGTGGCCACTGTTTTGTACACACTGTTAATTATCTTTTGCAATGCGGTATAAAAAATCCACAAAGCTTTGCTGTAAATATTCCACGAACAAAATTTACGAAAATACCATTGCATAACTCTGTCTTCAAGTTGGAATGTATTCCGAAAAACAATTTTTTATTTTTTACAAGGAAGCGATAATCTATCTATTCATTTCACTTCATTCAAATAGGAATCATGAACCAATAAAAAAGACTCCAATATGAAGAAGCTCTTTACATTTTCGCTTTTTCTGTGTCATTTCTTCATCTCCTCGGCAGATTCTACAGAAAATGCTACTGCAATTGCAAATAGCACATATCCAACTGTAACCGAAATGGTAGAATCACAAAATGACACTCGAAATGCAACTTCATCCTTTTTACCAACGTCCATCATACCAAATAACTTCACGCTGGAGAATGAGACAGGTGTTCAAGAGCCGATATCACTTACACCAGTGACACCGTCCGCAGACCTTCAAAAGTGTACAGGTTTTCAAGACGATAGAAGTAAAAAGACTTCCGATCTTCTTATTAACATTCCTGGGAATTTAACAAATTCCGATCAAAGCGTCCATTTTCGGTATTACGATTAGAATGATCTAAAGTTATTTTCTTAAGATTTAGACTTATTAAGTTTTCACTTATTTTATGGCAATAGCATTTCTGGCGAGTCCACACAGCTACAATGCAAGAGTGGAAGCAAGACTATGCGAACTGTAAAGTGGGAGCATGGCAAGCGACTTGTAGTTTTCAAAACAAATATTACATTAGACCGGATGAAAGCGAGCGGAAAGACATCAAACCACTTTACTCACGAAGGCTATCTGCACATTGAAGGCAATTATTATCATCCGAAGAAGGATTATTGCATCAAAAGGTGCTTACAATCATAGACTGATTAATGGAGTTTAGAGATTGATGATGATTTATTCAATTTTAGTTTGAGTGACTCCCAAATCGAAGTGGAAACATGCAACATTACATGTTCCGACTCGGATAAAATATGCATTCCAAAATGCTGTGGCCCTGATGAAATCCTCGAGTACTGGACTTTCCGTTGCAAGAAGATTGGAGTAAATGAAACGAAATGGAATCCAAAACTGCACGATCTCAGATATCCCCATAAAATGATTGGAGACTTAACGGAAATAGATGAGGTACACATAATGAGACGACATATTCAATGTCCGGAGGGTTTACGGCTGGAGAGATGGCCATTGACGGATACGGTGGGTGCAGTGAAAGCAGGGAAAGTGGATCCTGGAATAACGTGAGTCTAACAAAACAATAGTCCCCCGTAACCATTGACACTTTATGAAACAAGCATTGTTCCATTGGCAGTTGGAAACTGGTGCCGAACACAAGACCAATTTATATTTCCGAGCGCCGAGAATGGGTCCATGTTCCTGAGGGAAGTTACTGTGTCGATGGATACGCAAACTGGGGACGCGGAGGAAATGGGAAGTACACAGGGGACCATGAGTCGCATAGCGTTTTGCTGATTTGTCCAACAGGAACAAAATTTGTTGAATTCGTAAGCATTTCAATTTTTTCTAATGTTTCTTTCTTACATTTCTTAATGATTATTTCATGATTAATTTTGTAGAGCCCAGGCAAAGCATGGCTGTATTCAATTGCACTATTATTTTCATCTTTGTTCCTCCTATTCACGGCAATAATTCATGTATTGCTGATGGATAAGCAACATCTTCACGGACTCACCGTTTTGTGTCATGCCCTCAGCATGTTCTTCCTCTACGTGTTTTGTGCTATTGCTCACATCATTTCAATCTATCCCGAGTTGAAAGGTGGAGTGAGAAGCCCATTTTGCATGTCTGTGGGTAAGTATTTTCTCTTTGCCAATTTTCCTCAAAGTTTCGCAAAAATATGTAAGTAGTTTTTTTGTATATGGCCTCTTTTTTATTATTTTATGCAGCTATCCTATCCCATTACTTTTTTATGACGACTTTTACTTGGTTGACGGTTATGAACTTTGACTTATGGTTGACATTCAGGTAAGTCAATATTTAGGCCATGCTGTAAATATTTTAAAAAGTTTTGAGGGCTCATGAAACATTTCTTTCTAGATCGATGAGACCAGTCTCGAAAATGTCAAAGAGAATTCGAAGATTTCGGATTTATTTTTTAATTGGATGGGGTCTCCCGGCAATTTTGAGTGGAGCATTTTATACCGTGAATGAAATTTACAAGTTAGCAATGCNGTTGACATTCAGGTAAGTCAATATTTAGGCCATGCTGTAAATATTTTAAAAAGTTTTGAGGGCTCATGAAAAATTTCTTTCTAGATCGATGAGACCAGTCTCGAAAATGTCAAAGAGAATTCGAAGATTTCGGATTTATTTTTTAATTGGATGGGGTCTCCCGGCAATTTTGAGTGGAGCATTTTATACCGTGAATGAAATTTACAAGTTAGCAATGCACATACTTAATGAGTCAATTCCGTACGGTGATTAACATTTATACAATTTGTTTTTAGAGAAAAGACATCGGAAGTAGTGGTTCCTGAATATGCAATCAAGAGCTGTTTTGTTGCAATCTGGTCTCGGGGTCATTATATGTATTCGTTGGTGGCAATTGCGCTTTCTATAAACACGGTTCTCGTGCTATGGACCTTCTACATTTTCTATGAGTTTCGGAAACAAAATGCAAATACGTTTGTGAATCGAAAGACAAAATCCGACAAATACTCGTAAGTTACTTTATCACGAAAAAAAATCTTGGGTTTACCTTTTTTTTGGAAGGGACAGTTACGTATTTTCATTATAAATATTTTCTTGTAGCGTCCGGCTTTTCATAAAGCTTTTTTGTGTGATGGGTAAGCTGTAATGTAACGCAACGAATTTTAATTTAATTTTGAATTTGATTTGAATTAGTGTCATAATGAGGTTTGATGATTTAGGTGTGGCATGGTTTGTGGAGCTTCTATCTTGGGCCTACAATGGGGAAAGTAAACCGTGGCCTGTGGTTATCCTGGATTGTGTCATGTTTTTTCAAGCGTTTGCCATTTTCTTCATTTTTTGCATAAACCGCAGAACCCTAAAACAACTTGAGGAAAAATATCCTGGCTTGAGAAGTTAGCACAGTACATGACTCTCTTTCCAAATAAATATCTATTTTAGTGCATTTGTGGATTCAAATATCTTAAGAAAATTTTAATTTTTAGAATTCATTCGACCCCTACAAACCTTCAAATGGTTCAAGGCAATGAACTCTGATGCAGAAGGTGGGGTAGAAATGACAACCCCTGGATCAACCCCGCGGAAGTTGTCCTTGAGTGTTACGACACACTCAAAAATTGATTCGACTTTACCAAGGAAAACATCTGCATCCAGTGTTCGTTCCACTTCAATTTCTGCATCTTCTCCGGTCAATCCAAATGGTGGAATTATGGAAGATGATAAACTTGGACTCAGATGACGGAGGAAATGAATCCGTAAAAACAACACCTGACTTACTTTCAGACATGTGAAATGTAACTATCTAAAATTACTTTCGGTTGGAACTATATGGATGGTCGGATGAAATGAAATATTTTTTATGAATTCCATTGGTTCATTTAACTGTAAATATTTGCTACTTGAGTTATTTAATAAACATAATGAAGGTCAAGAACGGGACTTGAAGAAGAGGAACACGATTTATTTTCTTAAATTCTTATTTAGGAACAATATTGATGTTTGGAAATAACAAAATACTTCAGTAAATGCTTTAAGCTTTAAATTTCAGCGTCACATTAATCGTTTGAAGTTAAATGTTGAGTAGATTTGCACTGCCTTTTGGGCTACGCACGCGTCTTACGGTTTGCATGGCTTGATTACAAAACACAGATATTTGATTATAACCAGAATTTCATACCCACGCAGATACGAATTAAATAAATCGAATTAATATTAGAGATCTACTTACAATACTGTTGTCCAGTTGTTTTGCGCATTCTAAGAACTTTTGTGGTTTTTCACATTCGTAGTCAAGAAAATCATCTTCATTTCGCCCTGGGCATGATTACAAAAGAAATTTTTGGATTAGATAGAAGAAAAGGTAAGGGCTAAAAGGCCCAGAAACTTTGTGTAACTCGTACCAAAATTTTTGAAACAATTTGTGATTTGCTTGACAGCTATTCCTTGAGTTTCTTTTGGCAGGGCTAGTTCGAAATAAGTTTGGTAAAGATTTAACTCTGGTGTCCGCTTTTCACCCAGCTATTCAAAAAAAAAATTGGAAATCAATGTCAATGAGGAATGCGCAAATAGTGAATGTTTCAAATCACATCACTTTCTAATTCGTCTTACCAGCATTGTTATTGCTTGTTGACAGTTTCTGGTACACTTTGGAAAAAAATATTTTTATTTAAATATTTTGGAATTGTCAGAATTTAAGTAGACTTCTATACCTTTGGGTTTGACCGGTGAATAATTTCACATTCCCGATACTTTCGTCTGAGATATCGACTCGGAGCCATTGTTCCATTTATACATTCAAACTTATTGTCTTTCCAAAATTCCTGAGATTCAAGTCATAAAATGAGTTACCAATGATTAGACCTAATTCTCTCACAAGCGGCCATGTTAAATATTGCAAAATCACCTCTCTGCTCAAATAATCGTACTCCATTTCCAGATATAAAAGTTCTCGTTCAGTTGTTGCCTCGGTCTCGTTTTCAGAGGAAGAAATAGTACCATTCATCTCCATTTTGGGAGAAGGACTGATAGCTTTTGTTACATTTAATTTGGTGTTTGAAACTGTAAACTTTTTCAATAACGGATTTGGCGACTTTAGTACTGGTCGATTTTCAGACGCAGCCAGTGTAATTGGAGCTGGGGATGTCACAGTTTCATTTCGCCCCATAACCGTTGTTCGGTTTGAGACTAATACGTTTCCTCGAAGAGTTCCATTTTCAAGTTTTGTCTCATTCAAGTTTAATGTTGCAGCTTGAATCAAATTAAATATGAAACTCCCTCCAAGCACAAATGAAAGAAAAATGATAAATTGCATATTTGCTTAAACGCTTTTGCACAAACGAAATTGCAAGCGAGATAAAAATGAATTGAAATCCGCCCACGAATCACTCGACTCCTTTCGTCCTTCACGGTTTGACTTTAAAATAGAAATGTGGAGGAGGAAGAAAGATGCCACTTATTTTCATGGAATTTCTCTGGATGCTTCAAAAAAATGCTTTTAAAATAATGACGGTGATCAAATTTCAAGTCATCATAATGGGTCGTATAGTACCCCATTTTATTTCGACATCTTAGATAAATTCCATGTAAATCTCTCATAATTTTTATATATTTTACTTTGTTATTTAGCTTCATGCAAATTGTCACAAAAACTCAATAGTCTTCGTATAAAAAAGGCATAAGAGAAGAGACCGCTTAAAAAATATGGTCAGTGTGACAAACGAGTAAACAAAACATTAAAATACAAACTACAAATAGATTTTTCCATGTAAAGCTAAAGGTAAA
>JAHZMX010005320.1:0-10363 GCA_027743895.1 Seira musarum
AATTAAAAAGTTTTCTTCAAGTTGATCTGTTCAAAGAAGAAGATGATTATAGGTATCATGATGGCGATAAGGATGAACTCCGCCTCAAGAAGAAGAACAACACATTTTCTTCCTTAGGATTTTATTGCTCCTAAAGAGTTTACAAAGTTGCATAAATATGTTTTCCCGGCAGACTTTATAGACTGGAAATTATTTTAGTCTTTAAAGTCAAAGATGAACACTCGCTCGCACCATAAAGCATAGGTGGAAAAAGTAAGCATGTGTCTCATTCTCATTTGTCAAATGGAATCTCACCAACATCGCCATTTCCATTGCATTCAAATTAAATTGGTCTTTCTTCGAAAGAAAAAAAAATGAGTGGGAAGAAGATCAAGCACGGGTAAAACTTGCTGCGTGATGTTCTAACCGCAAAAGGAAAGAAGGAGAAAAATTCTTGAATGAAGATGAGATGAGATGAAATGAATGACTTTGAAGAAGAAGATTTTTTTTAACATGTCAGCTATTCAGTGCAGATGTGCGCTCATAAAATGTTCGAAGATTGATTTGAAGTTCATAGTTCACGAGACTTTGAAAAGGCTTCAGGGATTTGTGTGAATTTAAATATTTTAATTTTTTGTAATTCATCTCATGAGAAGTTCTGCAAAAAAAAAATTAAAATTACATGAGAAATAATACACTTCATTATTAAGTCAAGTCCCAAAGTTTTTCAGCCGATCCCAAATCCAAATGTCCGAGATAACCCCAGATCGCAATCGTAATCATGACATGAGTATATTCCTCTTCTTCACACATTTCTATTTGTATAGGTCCATTATTACATGATACGTACTTAAGTATTCATCATTTTCATTCAAAATTCATCCCCTTCCTCATCCTCGTCCTTTTTTAAAAATCATTTTTGAAAGGAGCTCATTCATTTTCAAAGTTTTTTAGTGTAGCTGTAGCCCTCTTAAACATTTGCTCTTTCCTTTTGTCCCGTCCTCATCACTTCATGCCTTAATGAATCCCAATGGTGGGCCCAAGTGGGTTCTATGGCTTGGTTTAAATAATCATGATTTTGATTATACATAACTTGTTTCACCCCATCCATGGCTTGGTCGGATTCATTTTTCGGTCTTTTTTTACATAGCCAAAGCCCGTTTTATTGGGGATTTGGATGTTTACTCCACAGCTTTGATTCGCTCAATCTAGTTCATCGTTTCCAAAATGCGATTTAGTGTAGCTGTAGCCCTCTTAAACATTTGCTCTTTCCTTTTGTCCCGTCCTCATCACTTCATGCCTTGATGAATCCCAATGGTGGGCCCAAGTGGGTTTCTATGGCTTGGTTTAAATAATGATGATTTTGATTATACACAACTTGTTTCACCCCATCCATGGCTTGGTCGGATTCGTTTTTCGGTCTTTTTTTACATTTTAAGCCAAAGCCCGTTTTATTGGGGATTTGGATGTTTACTCCACAGCTTTGATTCGCTCAATCTAGTTCATCGTTTCCAAAATGCGATGATATGCTCACTCACTCACAATCATTATGGCTCATCCAAGGAAAAAAGGAAGCTGATTATACAATTTCAAGTTAATGCCTAACCAAGTAACTACATTTATGAATGGCGCGTACGTATTCGTGAAAATGCAACAGAAGCTCAAGAGTTTCAATTGAATTGAACAATTTATTTCTGGTTTTCTAGATACTCATTTTGATCTCAAGTGATTTATTGCATTTGTTTGTTTAGGTTGTTTTTTTATCCATGTAATTTAATGAAATTAATCTAACCAGGATGAGGCCAGAGTGAAGATAACAAAGTTGAGTAAAAAAACCCTATCTGAATTGAAACGAAAGATGTACAAAATTTAGGACTTGCCAGGAACAATGATGATTTTCGAAATTGCTAATTTAAAAAAAAAATAAATACAGGAAAGTACAGAACGAATTGTCGTGTTTATTGCAAAACATAAAAAAAATTTATCGAACAGCGATCATTAAATTAACTAACGGAATCAATAAAATAAAACTCATCAACAGGGAACTTAATCTTTGGGTTTGAGGATAAATTAGAATGAAGAATTTGCTAATTGTCACTCAGGGATTACTTTTCGTCTCGTTGTACCGAAATCTGGGAAGAAAGAAAAAAAATATTAGTCAATTTCTAATTCTTTGAACCACATGACATGAAATATACGTTGCAAAATAATTTTAAAATGTTCAAAGTACCGTTCAGAATAGAACATGAAGCGTTTTAAGTCTGCGCGCCCTTGTTCTAGATCCTTCACTTTTGACTCATCAAATCGGCTACAGGAATAATAATCGTGACTTCCACACGATTGCATACACGCCCAACAAAAGTTTGTATGGCAGTTCCTACAAGTCATGTGATTGCAACCGCCATTCTTCTGTATCGGGAACTTGCACTTGGGACAATCTTTGGTGTTCAGAAGGATCCAGGTTGAAGTTGCAGTGTCTTGTTCACATTGCGTAATCCATTTCTTTAGCCTTTCGCATGTGACAGGATCGTGCCAATCTTGACAACACTCGAAACAAAATTTGTGCTTGCACACACAAGTCACAGGTTTCTGCTCCACCCATCCAACTTGGATCGCTTGGTTACAGTCGGCGGCAGGGCACCATTTAACCCGTGGGTTGCTCTGAATGAAGCTATTAATAATAAGGCCGTGGTATCGTGATTTCACATTGGGGTTCTGCACTAATCGTTCGACTGCCGAATCGTCAACTAAGTACGGGCACCTGTGAGACGGACAGCCAATACGAAGACTTTGACCCTCTACCATGATCTGAGTCGTGAGGTATTCTGCCCAGCATTCGACGCAGAACCGCAGTACAATCCATACATTGAAGCCGATGGTCTTGAAAGGAAACAGATATCACAATCTTCGTCTCCATTGCTCGAGTCAGGTGCATGGATTTTGTCTTTTTGAATTGGATTCATGATTCCAGCTGATTTAAACATCTTCTCAGGACCACCATCGCTATAGTACACTTCAAAAAGCTTTTCCTTGTCCCATTTAAAATGATGCAAGAGGACCCTCAATGTTGATGGGGGAAGCACAATCACGGCCCTTGCTTCATCAATCAAGTTCTGTATGATACTGGAAATCTGTTGAGGGGACAAAGTCTGGAAGGTATACTCCTCCTCTGAATCCAGACTTTCCTCAGACCCTTGATGATGAGGTATTCAGCCCAGCATTCGACGCAGAACCGGTGGCCGCAGTCCAGTCCGTACATTGAAGCCGATGGTCTTGAAAGGAAGCAGATATCACAATCTTCGACTCCATTGCTCGGGTCAGGAGCAAAGTTTTCGTCCTTTACAATTGGATTCATGATTCCAGCTGTTTGTAACAGCTTTTCAGGACCACCATCGTTGTAGTACGCTTCAAAAAGCTTGTCCTTGTCCCATTTAAAATGATGCAAGAGGACCCTCACTGATGATTGGGGAAGCTCAATCACGGTCCTTGCTTCAGCGATCAAGTTCTTTATAATACCGGAAATCTGTTCCGGGGATAAAGTCTGGAAGGTATAATCCTCTTCTAAATCCAGACATTCCTCAAACCCTTGATGCCTCAGACCGGATTCAGCGTCTTCACAATCTTCATCTGAATCGCTTCCCATAGCCCATAACTCGAAGTCGTCAGAGTCATTCTTCTGATTGTCTGACTTGTTCTCTGTATCAGCCATTTTTACTTTCTTAGCGTCCGAACCTTCCGGTGGTCCGATCGAGCTCGATACACGCTTTAGAAAGGAAGCGTTGTTCCCTTCCCCGTCCCCACTCTTGGGCTCTGGTTCTAACCCTGATTCACTCATATTTTGACGGGGGTTCCACAGATAAAGTTCAATAAATCAACAATAATGAATAATTAGTGGTCTTTGACTTAATACTGCTCTACTACTGTATGCGTTAGATTTTTACACGAAGTTATGTCCGACCGTTAGCAAAATTAAATTCGAGCTGGAGAATTTCTAAATCTTGAAAATGAATTCCGTGCGCTGCAAAAACGCTACAGTTACAGTTACGAACCCATCTTCAAACCTTGGCAACGACAGAAAATAAAAATGTTCGCTGTTTCCTCCAGCTCCAGCTTCCGGTCCTGCAGAGTCGAGTTCCATAAAAACCCAAAGAAGAATTGGAGCCCTCACACAAATAAACAAAGTTATTTCGCAATTTTCGATTAGTTTCGTATTTCATATTTTTTTCCTGGATCCCATAGTCCGCCTAGAAGAAATGAAGTCATTGTTTCCTCACTAGTTAAAAATGATTTATTGCCGAAGGAGCACGTAGTTTATGAGGTTCGGGCGCTATTATTAGTCCATGTCGACTGTATATTTTTTTTCCTCTGACATCCAGTCCAGATCCAGGCGTAGCTGTAGCAAGAAGCAAATCCAAGCCACTGTTGCGGAGAGAAAAAAAACTCGTAAAGGACATTTTATTCTATAATTTATAAGGCATTTATGGAATACTGGAGTATGGGACGACTTAAACAATTCCATTCATTCTTGAATGGATGGAGGGATTCTTTTTTTTTGTTCTATTTTTGGAAATTCGGAATCAGGATAGGATGGAGGAAAAATCATGATCATGATTATGATACAAACAAGGTACCTGGAACCTGGAAGGAATGCATTGTATTGCATGGTTTTATATAAAAAACGTATCTTCATTTCCGGTATATTTGGTGGTGGTGGTGAGTGGTAAAAGAAGCGCTAAAAGAGACGTTCCGGATTCATTGCATGGCTTTAGTGTTATCGCCTCGTAATCTGGAATACTGCCATTTACTCCAACATTTATCTTTGTACTTGGGTTGGATGTGGGACGTGAATTGTCCAAGCCTTTTAAAATAAAGTACAAATGAAAATGAAAATACAAAAAAATGAAATGGTATTTGAGTTTGAGTCCAAAATATTTTTTTATGAATTTGGGAGAAGAATGACATGTGTAACAAAAAGAGACTTCTGGAACAAAAGAAGAATCCGAAAAGGGATGATGATGATGATGGTTGTGAATGGTGGCGGTGGTAATGGAGCCTATTAAAAAAGATACGCATTGCGGCACCAAGTCACCCACTCCACTCCACTATCCCTCCAGCGAAAGCTGTACCTCTTCAGAGAGAAGAAGAAAATAAAAGTAGTTATTCATTCCGTAAATTATGTATATGTTCTTGAGCTGAGGAAGAATAGAGCACCGATTTATTTATGCGTTCCCAACAAACACAAGTAAAAGTAGAGGAATCTGGTCTAGTCTGCTGCACAAGTTGGCAAAGAGAAAGCGTGAAACAAATGGGATTTCACTTTTTTTACGTTCTATCCATGTAATTGTTTGTACTTTCACCGACCGGAAACTAAACCAGAAAACTTTATTGTTAGCAAAAGAGAAGGCAAAAAATATGTGTATTAAATATGGACGCACATACCGTAACAGAACGAAGCTTTAGGAGTAAATGGGATTCATTCTGCATGATGAATTTTTATTATCCACACGAAAAACTACAGAAAAAAATAGGGAAAATGTTTCTTGTTAATGCGAATTCGTGCTAAAGTTTTTCAAGGGAGGATACAAAATGCAAATTGTATTTTGAATAGATAATCTGGATAATTAAGTTCTGCTTCCATGCCACGTCATAAAAGGTACCTTAAAGGTAGAGAAAGCAGGGCTAGGGCTTCAACTTAAAAATGTTTGTTCTCCAGAAAACATGTGGGTTATTAATAACTCAAAACCAGATATGACTGACTCATCCTACTGGAATGTTTTTGCGAGAGGGACGGAGGAGTGGTCCAAGGAAAAAGTTTTCAAAAAGAGATTAAGGTAGGACTAGGACACAGAATTCAGGTAACGGTAACAGTAACGCACGCACATCACTTTGGGATAATTTTCGGGGTCGTTCATCCTCGACGCTTTTATAAAAGGTAGATCCGGTCGTATCTCGATAAACTTGTTTCGTTGTCCCACTTTCACCTGCATAAAAATAAGTGACATTTGCGTCACGTCACTCCAATGCGTGGGAATGAATGAGTGATCCTTGGGGTCTGGTCTGAGGATGAAAGTTACGTGGGTATATTTTACGTAATATTTCATAAAGTGACGTTCTTATCAAATGTTCCCATCAATTCAGTTCAACATTTTTATGTAATACGAACACTAAAGCTAGCTGCGTAGATTGGAGACTAAGAAGGAAAAAAACATTTTCTATTAAAATTCCTTTTTTAAAAAACCAAAAAAAGAAATGGAAACACAATAGCACGATCAGTACGTACACGACACGGGTTCAACATTCATTTTTGGATGTAAACTTTTCCAATTTTCTTTTTTTTATTAAATACGTGGAAGACAAACGACAAACAAGGTGGAAAAATTCTTGGAAAAAGCAACACGGCAATTTCATTTTAGAAATTTCTAAATTACTTTTCGTTTTGGTTCATACACGAAACCCATTTTTGAATCAAAACCAAATGCAAACTTTGCTTGAATCGATTGTATTTGTGCATACCTTAACTTAATAGAACGAATAGAATGAAACCAAAGTATATTTAAAAGTTTTAGAGGAACGTGAGTGGATTGAGCTTCTTTTCTTGCTTGAGCAAACCCTTTTTTATTCTGTACACGCTCGAGGAGGAAAAAAGGATAGAGAAATAATTTCACATTGTTTTATTTTCATTTTTTCACAGCACCAGAGAAATCTCACCCTGTGATGATGGATCAATTTACATTCCAACCGCGTTTGTGGTTATGCTATATTTATTATACCTGGTAGAGTGTTGGTATTGCAGGGCCTGGAATCAGCTCAAGTTTGAAAAGGTAAGTGAACGAATTTATTATGTAGGTAATTCTTCTTTTCATCAGAATTAGATGAACATTTATCTTAATTAATACAAATAGCTGTGGTGAAATGTAAAAAAAATGACAGATAAAACTATTGGGACAAAAGAGATTTTGGGGGACTTTTCAGGAGCGAAAGGGTACAAAGCGTCACATTTCTATTTTAATTTGAATTTATTTCCTCCTGAGATTTTAAACAGTCCAAAAGTGTTGACAAAATATCTGCATAGCGGCAGTGTTTTGGATGATGTGAATGCGGATAAAATTATGATAATTCTTTGTACACTTCCTGGATTTCATTTGTGCTCTTTTATAAAAGCTCTTAAAAATATGTCCGATGTCCCGAGCCTGACTTTCAAAAGGACTTTCCTTCCCTTAAACTTCCGCATGGCCTAAAAATGACAACGGCTGATGAAAACGACTGCGCATTTTTTGGGATAATATTCATGTTGAATGCGGTATGCGGAACCTGACCTAATTCAAAAATTTCCTGTCAAAATGCTCTTCAGTTTGATATAGGATAGGCTTCGTTAAACAACATTTTTCAAGTATCTCAATCTCACATCAATTATTCAAAATATCTCTTGCGTGAATTGTGTGAAAATTACTTCCCTGTTGTGTGACTAGGCTCGAATAACTCACCCTTAAACTTCCGCATGGCCTAAAAATAACAACGACTGATGAAAACGACTGCGCATTTTTTGGGATAATATTCACGAATCATGATGAATGGTATACGTGAGTGTGACCTAATTCAAAAATTTCCTGTCAAAATGCTCCCGAGTTTGATATAGGATAGGCTTCGTTAAACAACATTTTTCAAGTATCACACATCAATTATTCAAAATATCTCTTGCGTGAATTGTGTGAAAATTACTTCCCTGTTGTGTGACTAGGCTCGAATAACTCGACATGTTATGTTAGGTATGCCATGCGATTTTGCACAATGAATCTTGAAAAATTGATTCCTATCACTATCAATGTCACTCGTCTCACATGTCTCCAGAAAATTAGCTCGCTGCCATGGGGTTCACATGGGATGGTGATACAGTTCGTCCGCTGGAACGCCGTTGTGACTGAAAAAATAACACAAGCGACGAGACAGCTCCACATTTTGGGATTGGGGCGCTCATTTTTTATGTATTTTTATGCAGTTATTTTTTACTAATATCTGCGGTTGTATTTTAATTTTTAAAAATAACGTTTTGTAAGCCTAATAATAATAAGCCTAATTTTGTAACTGGAACTTATTTAGCGATCGGTCCCAGAAATTCCGGATTCCAGCCCTTTGAACAGTGGCCTTTTTTTTCATTTTGTTATTAGTGCCTCTGAGGGACACAAGCTTAGATTTCACTGTCATTGTCATTTTAAAAAATCTTTTGACTTGTAGATTATTTCCCCCTTCAACGTGTTCTACCTCTTTTGAATACATTATCGAGTTTAGAGCCCTGGAGCTCAAAGCTGAAATGAAAGTACTTCATAGTCACATCCATCCTTCATGGCAGACAGACAGTGAGTGAGACAGAGACAGCTTGCTCATCATTATCTTCGATGTTTACCTGAACGTGAGCTAGAAATATTTCTATTCTGACAACTCTAACTTTAGCCAACGGTGAGGGAGAAAAATCGTTAAAAACGTTATCATTTCACCTCATGATCGTCATTGTGATTGTGATCAAGTCAAGCTTGGAATAGTGATCATGAATCCAAAACCAAAACCAAACCACTTCATCATAATTTTTTACATGAGAAAACGCAATGTGCCATGCCACGCCATGAGAATTATGATGACAGTCTTCTTCATCAAATGTCTTTTTTTCCTTTCTCCTCTCTTCACGTCCTCTTCATTCCAGAGAAGAATAAATTAGGCTAGTGGAAGGATGAGTGACTGGGAATGAGCACAAAAGATGAGGAATTCCATAGAAAAAATGTTGATACCACCTTTCTCCAATTTTCAATTCCTGGAGGGCCTCCTAGACTAAAAATATTTTCATTATTTGATGATGATGAAAATGGGGAAAGATGACAAGGATGAGTGACTGGGAATGAGCACAAAAGATGAGGAATTCCATAGAAAAAATGTTGATACCACCTTTCTCCAATTTTCAATTCCTGGAGGGCCTCCTAGAGAAAAAATATTTTCATTATTTGATGATGATGAAAATGGGGAAAGATGACACAAAATGCATTCAAATGACTTGAAAGGGATTCTTTTCAAAATAAGCTCCACGTTTTCCATTTTTGAAAAAAACTCATTTTTCATCAGAAAACAGACGTCATCGTGTGGAATAAATTGATTTTGGTTTGATCGTTCATTTAAAAAACATTCCATTTGAATTTCCAAGAAGTAAAAAAAAAATGTCATTTTGTAACAGTCTAAACCAAACAGAAATAGATTGATAGAAATGTCGAAAAAAACAGACATTTCATCATCATTCCATTTCGCTGTTAAGCATACTTTTCGATTGAAAAGAAATGTAAAAATTCTGAAATAAAAAAAAATGTGTTTTATCGGTTCAATGCACTTACTTACTATGTCATGTCGGCCATGTAAATAAATAGCTTTAAAAGCTGTATTTTTTTCTATTAAAAAAAATAAGTTTCCTATTCCACATTTTCGTTTTTTTTTATTATTCCTTCTTCGTTTTTGACAGGCTAACGTAAAGGAAAAGTGAATGGAATTTTTTTTGTGGAATCCATCCAAAAAGGAATTTCTCTCTTTCTTCTTGTCTCACACATTCGGGCATTCATTCCTCAATGTTCCTATTTTCTCCAGAGAGAAGCAAGCCAAACCCAGCAAAGCAGCTTGGTTGGCATTCATTCTTTTTTTTTACTGTTGTCAGTCACATATTTTATTATTTTTTCTTACTTCCTCGTCTTTTCTTTTTTTTCTCAAGAGGAGTTGGGAAAGATGATCACGATCTCGATCGTCGACTCCAAGAGTTATTGGCACTGAGGAGAGGAATGATATTATGGCATGGTTGGTCTGGAAAGAATGTATTCGTTATTCGTTTATCAAGGGCACACATTGTACTAAAGGCACAGAAGGTTTGATTCTTTCAGAGAAACTGAAATTCCGTAGATACCTAAAAATGGTCTAACAATGTAAGGCCATTAGACTCGAACTCGGAGGCATTAGCAGCAAGAAATTTCTTGGATCCGACAGGCGGAGTCGGAGTATGTCCCATTTAATAAAAACAAGTAGAGTTTTTACAAAAGTTTGTGGAAATATAGTTTCTCGCCTGATTTAGCACATGCGTGTAAACGGCTCTGTTTTTGGACTTCCTCCATATTTCACACTCTTGATCATTCAAAGGTTCTAAAATGACTCTCGATCAAACCATTGAATTTGATTAGAAAATGACAGCAAAACCGTCAATACACGATATAATTTTCTCCCAAAATAGTTCCAATTTTCTTCTAACCATCCTTATTTAATCATCGAAGAAAAGAAAGAAAAGATGAAGGTAATGAGAACAAAAGTATTTTTCATTTCATTCTTCTTCAATCTACTTTATTTTCTGGAATGGGTGGAATTCCAA
>JAHZMX010005321.1:0-10679 GCA_027743895.1 Seira musarum
TGCGGTACCTACCACAGCCATTGGATATTCCTAACAAAATCATACGTAAATAAGCAATCATGATGACAATCGACAACTTATTCTCGCGTTGAGTATCATTAAGTATACTTCAAAACATTGACTTACAACGTCCACGCAATAACTCCTTTCAGGTAAGGTCAAAGTGAGGATTGGATTAGGGCTGCGCATGTCCCAAAACTACATTGCAGCAAAAACATAAACAACAGTTAATGTCTAAAACAGTTACGAAATTAAAAATTGTAAAAATACCTTTAGAGTCTTGTCCCAGGAACTGGTCATGAGTGCTTGATAATTTGGTGCTTTTATCCAATGGCACGTTTTAACTGGGCCATCGTGCTGAGCCACCTGAATTGACTGATTAGTAGCCAGGTCCCAACACTTGACAGTCTTATCCGCGGAGGCCATAAAGACCTTCGTACCATCCTACAATTGAGTAATAATTTTTATGCACATGTTTATTAGTTACAGTACAAGGTAATACTCTTGCAAAAATCGAAAAGGTACTCACATCACTCCAACAGACATCTAAAATTGGCCCAGACATGGACTGCATAGATTTTGGAACAGTATTAGCAGTTCCTCTGTCCACTTCCCAGCATCTCACCTAAAAGAGATAAAAAATTATGAAATAAAGAAAAACCGTCAGATGTTAATTACATTTTACAGAAAGCACTGGATTTTTTATTTTCCATACATTATTATCCCATGATCCAGCAACCAAAAAGATAGACGGAATTGTTGCTGGGCTAAAAGATAAGCAAGACGTAGAATCATCTGGAGGGCTGGCGACCTCAAAATCTCTCTGTCCTGTTTGAGGAGTAGCGGTCGGCAATGTTAAAGGAGTAGGCGCAGCACTACCAAACGTTGGTTGTCCAAATGTCGTTGTTCCTCCACCAAACATGATGATAACTTTTACGTGGGCGTGCTAAGCCGAGTTGAGTCAATAAAACCTTTAAAAGACAATTTTAAAAAGATATTAATAAATCGGTGACTAAAACAATAATTTTACTACGACTAAACATGATCTCCTACCTAATGTAAATCACGATCACGACATCAACGATAACGATGTCGACCGCCCCTTCCAAAACCGGATGAAACTATTCGATGAAGATGAAACTTCTAACGAGAATCTCAAAAATTGTCTGTCCTTTCAACGCTCTTTAATCTTAATCCTTAGTAAATAATATGGCATGCAATGCCAAACCTGACCACAAAACCGTAAAAATACCCCGTAAAGGCCGTAAATAATTTCCGAGTATTTCTCACCGAGAGACGTTTCAATTTAGTTTACTTCAATGTTCTTGACGACCTTCCCTTCCCACCACTTCTGTTCAAACAGTTCGACTTGCCCCATATTTGCAAGGACCCAAAGAACATCTCTCTATGCGCCAGTTTAGTTGTATTGACTTTGATATACCATTTTTGGTCTCACCAAAAAGCATTTAAGGGTATGCATTATGCATTGGTGTGTAGTGTAGTGTGCATCTTGTTATTGTTATACTGCTGCGTGTATCTGGGTGCATATATTGCGAATGTGTAGTGTAATGTATTTATTCATATGGATATAATAGGTGTGCATGTATCACCACGAATAGGAGTTTATCAATTCGTTTTTTGTGATGTTTTGAGGTTCAAGCTACAGCAGCCTAGCCTAGCCGAAACTCCTGAAAAGCACTCGAGGAGTCTATTCATTTTAACGACGTTGTAAATTAACGGAAAATATTTTTTAAATTTTTCAAGACTACTTTATGTCAATTGATTAAAGAGAAGATGTTTCAGCATTAATTTGTAAATTTGACTTCGACTCTTAATTTTACGGAGCAAGGTGCATGAAAGGTCCGCTGTAGACAAGGGAAATGCATGAAGAAGTTTGGGTACATGTACAAGATGATCAGCTAGGGCACGCCATATTTGCTCTCCTTTAGATTCCCCAAAAATCTCGATAAAGGTGTGTGTTTCTCTTGAGAAACTCGTAAAAATTAGTAAAATTCTAATTAAATTCCGTTAAAAACTTTATTGGAGTGGTCGGGAAAGCACTTTGTTTCTCTTCGGAACAGGAATCCAGTGGGGCCGTCTTTTGACAGAAAGTCAATTGTTGGTTTGCCGAAGTCGCTGATAATTTAATCTGCAACAACTACTGGTAAGTGGCGCTGGGCCTGTGTATATTTTTGTGAATAATATTTGTGTCGTCGCAGTAGGGCAGCATCAGCTCAAAACTTAAACTAGCGTAGTTTAATACTGTGTCTGTGTGCAGTCAAGAAAAAAAGGTAGGACAAAAGGACATTTTTATATTTCACCTTTTTCCTGAAGATTATGATGAGCTCTTTCGGATGTTTGATGACTTGATTGCTTGAGTGAGTGAGACCGGTAAATTAGTTAGAGTTATGTCGGTGAAGGCGTTGCAGTCTATCTTCATTTAGACCAAGTTCAAGTTTCTTCTTGGTAGGTGCTTTTAATCTCTTTGTATTAAATTCAGTACATGTGCTTTGGAAAATGGAAACAAAAGTAAACAAACAAACTTCAATCGGGAATTTAATGAAAGATAACTGTTCATTCCACAATTATTCCACAGTTAAATTTTAAAATGTTAGACATGAATGATGGCTTAATGAACAGCTGATGGAAACATTTTATTCCAGGGCTGGAAATGAGACTCCTTTATAATGGCGGTTCGTTAATCAGATATTAACGAGCTTTTAAAAGCGAGGGAACTTATTATCCATGCCGTATTTACTTGATGGTCATCATCATCATTTTATTGATGTGGTCTCCTTAAGCTTTAAATGTAATTTCAAATGTGATCAAGATTACGATTACGCCCAACCATTACTGCCTTCAATAATTCAAATCCCAAGAAAAAACTCAATACATAATTTTAAAAAAAACAATTATCAACATGTGAATATAAGTGTTTTGTTTAATTATTACAGAGTTTGTTTCGAGCGTCTCGAAACTTACAAGATGTCTTTGGAGACGCAGGATTTGCAGGTGGCATACCTGGAAGGGATCTCGGATGAAGGTGAGATTTTGAGTACATTCAGAACTTTATTAGTTCATTCCTTCCTATTTACTTAGCAAAGTAAAATTGCTTTAAACTTACGTTGGTTAATGCAATTTCAAAAATACATTCCTTTCCTTTTAATAGTACCAGGGACATCAGCATCTGCTTCCTCGGGTGAAGAACTTGCATTGGAAACTGACGCTGGCGAGCTTAGTTATGTGTTTATAGTTGACCAACCGTCAGGAGAACAAATGGAAAACGAAGCAGTTCAAGATGAAACTGAAGGTGCGGATGCGGATGGGGACGACAAAGATCTCGGCATATATGATTTTGACGAAGCTGAACAGGAACCGGATAATGGACAGGTTCGTGGGCTATACTGGTTGAAATTGAGTAGGGAAGGAAAAGGCTGTCCATTAGTTTTCAGTTAACGTTAACCATTATTATTTTGACTTCAGACCGACAATGAGGAGGAAGATGATAAGTCTAAAGTTAAGGCTGGATCTGCTCCTAAAAAAACTTCTGGAGGTCAGACGCACATGTGCAACTACTGTAATTACACTAGTCCGAAACGGTAAGACACAGTTTTGTACTTTTAACTACTTTTTATAAAAATTGAAGAGTTTAGAGAAATTATTAAATTGATTGATTGTTTTGTGCCTTTAGCTTAAATGAAATACGATTTAATTTCTTGGTGGTTATTATATTCATTTAAGTATTTCATTTGTTAATGGGGACCTATTAATAATTTATGATGTAGGGAACAAGCCAGTATTTAAGTGTGAGCTGTGCCCTGCTACTTGTGGGCGCAAAACTGACCTTAGAATACATGTCCAGAAACTGCACACATCCGAGCAACCACTGAAATGTAAACGATGTGGAAAAGCCTTTCCGGACCGCTACACTTTCAAGGTACCATTATGTAGAAACTAAACACTTTATTTAAGATGGCCAGTGATTGTTGTAACTCCAGCTGCTAGCTAATACTTAATAGTCTTCGGTATTATGTTAATTGTATGAATGTCTAATTTACTTTATTCCTTTCTCTTTCCATTCAGCTACATTGCAAAACGCATGATGGTGAGAAGTGTTTCAAGTGCGATCTATGCCCTTATGCCTCATCATCCCAGCGGCATTTAGAGTCGCACATGCTGGTTCACACGGATCAAAAGCCCTATCAATGTGAATTATGTGACCAGGTGAGTAAAAAAGCTGAATCAGTTGCAATGCTTTAAAAAGCAGTGCTGTTAAATGCTATTTGTTCAGTTTTATTACTGTATTTAAATTTAAATTTAAATTCTATCAAAACATTAATTTTATCAGGCATTCCGTCAAAAGCAACTGTTGAGACGCCATCAAAATCTTTACCACAATCCGAATTATGTTCCTCCTCAACCTCGTGACAAGCAGCACGAGTGTTCTGAATGCGGCCGTGCCTTCCGTCACAAAGGAAATCTTATTCGACATATGGCTATCCATGACCCAGAATCCACCGTTCATGAACGAGCAATCGCATTGAAACTTGGACGTCAGAAACGAATTCAGTTTGTCAATGGTCGACAAGTCGAAGTCATGGATGATGAAGATGAGGAGGAGGAAGAAGATGAGACTGATGCCCCAATGGTTCAAGTTGAAGGTTTAGATGGGCAGCAGTATGTCGTTTTGGAGGTTATCCAACTGCAGGTACGATTAACTTTAATTTCCACATTATTTAACACTGATGCTGATGATCTTGTTAGTATTCAAAGTTAATGTTCTTGTAATCTATCCTTTGTGTTACAGGATGGTGACGGAGGTGAACAAACAATGGCTGTTGTGGGTGATGAAGACATCACTGCTGAAGTTTTGAACGAGGAGTCAACTATGGTTGAACTCAATGATTCTACTATTATTGGACAGTTTGGCGAATCAACAGAGAGCGAGTTCGATGTTACTCTGAGAGAGGAAAAACCGAAGCCTTATATTAAACCTGAAATTGTAACTGAAAACGATGTGAAGAACTGTTTCGGATTTGACGTAAGTCGTTTGAATACGTAGTATATTTCTTACTCGTTTACCAATTGTAGATAATTTATAGTTATGTATTTCAGAAATACTATTTCTCTTTGTTAACCTATTAAAATGTTTTCCTCTTGTTCTTGTTTATTAGGACGATGATGACGACGAAGAAGAAGATGATGACCAATCAATGGGATTCCTGGACTCAATGTAAACGAAGTGATAACAATTAGGCTTGAAAGAGCCATAATTTTACGGACAGTCCATAGTTATTGATTAATACTTGTTAATGTGGAAGGAAAAGGTAAAAAACGAACTTAACTGCGACGGTGGGGCTAGGGTTAGCTTAAACCCAAGATATTATGCTGCCAATGCTGCATAAACTTGTAAAATAGGACCCATGAACCGATGTAATATAAAGAAACCATCTTGTATAATTGTGAAATTATAACTTTTAGGTAGGTTTATATCAGTATGTAAGTATATTTGTGATAGACTTCCATTATTTTAAAGTTTTACATGGTAGTAGAGTAGGTAAGATATCTCTTGCCAGTTCCTCAACTGATTTTGTTTTACGTAGGTAATATTTTAATATTTTGGTTGTATGTATTTGTATATCTCTGAACTAGAACTAGCAAAGAAGTATCCAAAAGTATGTAAGTCGTACTGTAACTTTAGCATAACGTATGTGCATGAATTGCAAACTGGTTTGCATAGAACGCTGATTTTGATATCCAAGTTACTGGTCGGTAATCTGCTCTCATTACCTGCCCGGACCGCCAAACCTGGTATAAGAAGATTATTATACCTAGATAATTGCAGTTGCTCATACCAACGAAATAAAAATCATACCAACGAATCATAAAAGTTTGTGATCTGTGGGTTTGCATACATCTTATCAAGAACCCAAACGTGGGGTT
The DNA here is from genome assembly GCA_027743895.1 of Seira musarum. Taxonomy (NCBI): domain Eukaryota; kingdom Metazoa; phylum Arthropoda; class Collembola; order Entomobryomorpha; family Entomobryidae; genus Seira; species Seira musarum. The sequence goes on from JAHZMX010005321.1 coordinate 5,944, forward strand.
TAACGCTTTTTTGTGTCAAGGTCGGTAGTTAGTAATGATCTGAGTGTTCCATGACCAAGTAATGAATTGTGCGTATTGAATTTTGTAAATAACTTTTGGTCTGGCTAATTTTTATTTATAGTTTAGCTACAATTTCTGTGAATCACATTGATATGTATTTAATTTAGCTAGCTAACCATTGAATATTTTGAAACCATGAATGAAAGAAGGTATTAAATGTGTAAGTATGAAAGCACTTGTTTACGAAAGAAACGAGTATCTCGCATAATGTGAATACTGGTCGATATTATTATGAATTTAGATTACATTATGTAGACTTGTTAGTAATGATAAAAGCTTATCTTAAGGGTAATCAACTAACCTATCTATTACCCTACCATCCTTTGGTGATGTAAAACTTAGACTTAAGCCTAACGCATTTTGCCGTTACCGTTTCCGTGTTTTATATTTCTCAATTTTGTTGTTTGTTTTTCGAACTTATTATTTGCTAAAAAAAAATAAAGCAAAAAGAAAAATTACAAAATGAAATGTCTCATTTCTCATTACGAGAATTCACAAAGTCTTGCCTGTCATCACGCAAGGAATATTTTTCGAACTCAAAAGTCAAGCGCATGGCAAATTATTTTTCGCAGATATGATCAAAAATATTTATTTACATTTTCTTCAAAATGCGTTATGAATAAATAAATGAGAAGTCATTCAAGGAACAATGAAAAGTTAACACACTCTTAAACAAAATATAATCTCGTCTTTTGTTATCCACTGATCCAATAAATACTTGCATAATTATTCTTAAACTTTTATTACTCTATCCGTCCTTGATAATATTCCGGAGTAGCTTTTTCTTCCTGAAAATAGAAATACATATCGCAAATCAAACAACTAACAAATCTAAATATTTTTATTTAAACTAAATTAGGATTGTAGTTTAATGTTTTTTTTACCTCCATTTTAGTAGCTTTAAATTCATTTAAGGCTACCATATCCTTATTATTATTCATCACAGGTTTTTTGAGATTTTCGTTATCATCAATTACAAGGTCAACAGGCGCACTGGTATTAGCAGACAAACTCACGTTTTTTCGGAAAGTTTCTACTTCACCATAATCAACCCATTCCAACATTTTTTCTTTTCCCATCACTTTTTCCCAAAAGTTTAGCCAAGGTTTACTGAGCAAGTTTTTGTGTACTCTTTTTATTGATTTTCTATTAACGGCAATAATGATGTAACTGAAAAGGGCTCCAAAGATCAGGGTCGTGATTATACCAATGGCCGGTTGCCAAATATATGATGTCGACCAAACTTTGAGGAAGAAAGAGTCGTCTTTATGTCGATCTTTCCATCCGTCTGCTGCGACCACGGCCTCCAAAGGTTCAACAATGAAATCATTGGCATAACTGTAAACTTGGGAAGTAGAGGCGACAGTTGTTGACGTAATATTTTGAAGATCGCAACCACTAGTGCTCAATGCCAGTCTCTGGTTAGGAACCTTATCTTCCCTACCGGCGATAATGTTACCAATTCCTACGAAAGCTGTGAGCGCGATTGATACGGCCATTCCCAGAAAGGTTCCCTTTAAAATTTTGGGTAAACTTGGATGTAATCATCTTTTCATGTAAAATGTAATTTATTTGATGGAAATCTTTGTTTAAATTCAATGTACCAGCGTGTTTGACCACGGCAAAAACATTCCCAAAGTGAAAGCAGCCAAAATTGGTCCTAAAAGGGCGCCATGAATCAATGTAGAAAACTGTATACATAAAAGATAAAAAAGAGTTAGAAAAATGGCAACTAGACTTGAATGAAAGTCTAACTTATATGATCAATAAGGTATAAATATTTTTAAAAGGACATACCGGCGATAAATTGATGGTCTCATTTACTACTTTTACGACAAATAGTAGTCCAAAAGCAATGATCCCAAAAGGTGTACCGTATACTAAAGTACAGCCGAAACTTTAACTTATATGATCAATATACATATTTTTAAAAGGACATACTGGCGATAAATTGATGGTCTCATTTACTACTTTTACGACAAATAGTAGTCCAAAAGCAATGAACCCTGACAGGGCCGATACAACTTTCGAAACATATCCTAACTTTACATCATCCCATTCCGGTCTGTAATGCTTCACAAAGTCCTCGGTAATCAAACATGTTAGTGAATTCAATGCACTAGAAACTGAGCTGGATAAACGAAAACGATAGAGTATTAAAACAGTCATGCCATGCACAAATAATACTTTTTAGATTAGAAGAGGAAATGGGAATTGTCAACCTCAGACTTCCACAGGTGATGCCTGCCACAAGTAAACCCGGAATTACTGGATAATTTTCTAAAGCGTCCATGACAAATAGAGGAATCATTTGGTCCACAGATGTGACAGCCTAAAAAGATAAGACGCTTTTAAAAGACAAAATACTATACGAAAATTATTTGTTTTATAGGGATATAGGGATTCTCAGGATACCCTAGATTCATATGGATCACAATCATTATACTGTGCATACAACAACATTCCAAGGAAAGAAAGAAGAAGGATAACGCATATCATTCCACACATGTTAAATAGCAAGCAACTATAATGGAAAAAGATAACATGACATAATGTAGTGAGCATAATATGTAGTCTCAATTTAGTTTATCATTCATGATTTAAAACCTACTGTCTCGACTGTCGAAGACTTGGTACAGAATTATATCGCTGAATTTGAGCTTGTGTTGCTCCGAACAATGGAAGCCAAAGAAAGAATCCTCCAATAATGGCTGTCCAAACGGTGTGTCTGGTTCTTGGATCTGGATCAAATCTGTTCAAAATTAATACGAAAATAAATTGACTTGGCCATTGTACATGCTTTCCAAGAAAATAATCGGAATAGTGACTTATTACATCAAAATATTTGTCCTGTCTGTGTCCTCAGATTTTTCCCATGCTATACTGATTCCTCCAACTTCGATCAGACCACAGATTGAAACTGCCCCGAGAGATATGAACATTACTGCTGCTTGAAGGGCATCTGTCCATAAAACGGCTTTAAGTCCTCCCTACATTTTTTGGCATGAAATAAAATATTTCTTCGTATTACATATTTTCTCATAAAGTTCGTGTAAAAATACTTTGGAGTGAATGATATACGTACGAGTGATGAGTAAGCTATGCACACGAAGAAAATTGCTCCAGCAGAGATGTAATATTTGAATCCAGCAACTGTAAAACAAAGAAGACTTTTTCATGCATGACCTGCAGCAATATTATTCGGAGAAAATCTTTAAAATTGCTTATACTGACCTTGATCAATAGCAAGGGCAGGCCCCAAGACTGTAATTGGTTGATAGAACATCTGAAAACGTTGCAAAAACTGATTAAATAGATCGTGCCAAAGCCAAAATCATTTATTTCACTGGAAAGATGCAAGTCTGAATTGACATGTTTCATTTTATGACTTACCAGATGAACTATTGCAAATACAGAGCACATGCTCCTGACAAGTCGACTATACCTCCACTCAAAGTACTGAAAGAGGAAGAGCATGATCCAGAACGAAATTGAATAAAAGTTTCACTTCATATTACAATTTTGTTTGATGGTTTTGACAGGGAAATTAATGAAGAAGTACCTCCACTCAAAGTACTGAAAGAGGAAGAGCATGATCCAGAACGAAATTGAATAAAAGTTTCACTTCATATTACAATTTTGTTTGATGGTTTTGACAGGGAAACTAATGAAGAAAAAATCAGCGAACCTCGTAAGCAGATGTCAGTTGCAAGGAAAAGAATACCGGCACGTACCAGTACATGAGAACCAAAGTCATTGGGATGAAAGCGAGAGCAATCAAGGTGTAAACTTGGCCGTAATAGTACACCTCCACGGGGTTACCTGATAATAATAATGAGACCATAGTCATTTTACTCCTTCCCTTCCGCAAGGGATTATTTGTCTTTTTGCCAGAAAAGCTTTTCTTTTTTCTCTGTAATTATGGCATACCTAAAAGCGTAACAGCTGAAACGAAACTGGAATTTCAGAAAAATTAGATAATGAGTGGCACATTTCCCATGAACAACTTTTCCATTCCTTCACTCACACAACTTCTTCAAACATTTCACTTCAGGCTACCAGGAAAATTTAGGTTTTGGCAAGTTTTAACGAGTTTTTCATATTTTACCTGCACACAAGTGACATCGTAACGGGAAGGATGGACATGGACCTTCCGGCCATTAAGAACTCCTCGTTAGACTTATTTTTATTTCCGAAACATCCATAAAACACCCCTATGCCTAGGGACGCCACCAACACGGCACAAAACACAATATATTCCGGCCATTTGAAGTTATCATGAAAGTTTTCGTTCTTAAACTCTGTTCCATCCGGAGGTTCAAACGACATTTTGGTCGAATGGAGAGTGGGAAATTTAGCAGGTGGACACGAGTAAGTGGTGACACTTCAGTGGAAATAAATAAAAACGGGGGCACTAAAACCACGAAATTTTTTCACGGTTTTGAAAAACTAAATTTTAGAAAACTCGAAATGGTATGAAGACCACAATGAAACTAAAGTAGTAATAAACAAAAATTAAAAACTATATCATTCCAGCAGTCGTGGCGTGATCTGAACACGGGCACTACACGTTGTAAGTGAACCTAATATTAATTACCAACTAAAGTTTTGTAATATCGACAAACTGCAATTAGGTAAGTGTGACGTTTTATGTCAAGAATTTTGGTGATTGATTG
>JAHZMX010005322.1:0-11428 GCA_027743895.1 Seira musarum
CCTCATGCTTTTGGGTCCAAGAGGGAACGAACACGTTGGAATGAGATCACATAAAACATTCTGGCTTGGCTATCCACGAAAATCTGTTCGGTGTCCAAGTGCAATGTCAGCGAAATTTTGTGTGGATCGGGCTAGTTCCAGAAAAATTTGAGTGATTTTCCAGGAAAAAAAAGAGGAAGGCAAGTTTGGCTTTCGTTCCAGTTTTAGTCTTCAACTGTAAGAGATGGTGACAAACATACTATAAAAGGAGGAGTAGGGAATTCGGCAATTTTTTAATACGGAAATTAAAAAGCATTTTTGTTTTGTTTGGCACAGACGGAGAGAATAAAAGCGTTCCATTTCTGTCTTGAGCGCTTCTCCGGATTTGTATGCGGTCGATTAGTTTGTTCTGTGGAGCCATTTACCTGGAAAGAGTAAACATCTGCTACATTTCGTACAATAAAGGCGTATCATGATGACAGTGTTCCTCCAGGCAAGGGAAAAGGCAATTTTTCAGTTTGCCATTTTCTCCTTCCTGTGTCTGTCTCATTCAATTCTGGTCATGGGAGAGGAAAAGTCTTCTTCCCCACAAACGAAAAAAGTGAAGACTTGTGAGAAACCAAAACATTTTGCTTATGAACTGGATTATGATTGGGTATGATCATTCGAAAATCTATAATTTAAAAGTATGCCGCAATTCGAGGAAGTTTTCTATTGTTTCCCGCGATAAAAGTGAGGAAATGTCTGGCAATATTATTATTTGTAGGTTATGGGGCAAAGTAAATGGTACTTCCCGATGATGAGCACGCAAGATTTGCTTCGACAGTCGAGCGACATCCTACAGGAAACTCTGGAGGAACTCTCATCCTCTGGGAAGCGAGCGAGTGAGCTTGTTTCTAAAGCTTGCTTCCATGCCGTATGGGAAGGGTTGAACCCGTCCATTTCAGGTTTCAATGGAAAACGGATTTCCTACGATTTGTCACCCAGTGACTGGACCAACTTTAATATTCTCTCATTTGAAAAGACATGGAAGAATGGTATGGATTGGGATACTATTTTCTTCATTTACCACATTCCAAATCAATTTTTCAAAAGAATCTCAAAATGTTTTAATCAGGTCAATCGGGAACTTTGTACATCACCCATACTGACAATGAGAACTTTGTTTTCCTCGTTCGCTGCTGGGAAGATGGAGAGCGAGGTTTCAATGGAAAACGGATTTCCTACGATTTGTCACCCAGTGACTGGACCAACTTTAATATTCTCTCATTTGAAAAGACTTGGAAGAATGGTATTGATTGGGCTACTATTTTCTTCACTTACCACATTCCAAATAAATTTTTCAAAGGAATTTCAAAATTTTTTAATTAGGTCAATCGGGAACTTTGTACATCACCCATACTGACAATGAGAACTTTGTTTTCCTCGTTCGCTGCTGGGAAGATGGAGAGCGGACTTGGAGCGTTATGTCGACTACCAAACATCCAAACAAAGTCATGAGGAAAGCCATTTTAGACCATCTTAAACTTTTAGGATTCAAAGAAGATGATCTGGAGCTCCTTGATTATGACCAGTGTGGAGGAAGTGAACAAAAAACTGAGCTGTGATGTGATAAAAATATTTTATGTTGTGCATAATATCTTATACAATTTGTTCTTTTTATTATTTATTTCAATTTGGTCATCAGACATGATTATAGTCAGACAATATAACAATAGTATAGGCATTTAATAATAAAACTGGAGATTAAAAGAGTGGAAGAAGGTTTGTTTTTACAAAAAATATTATCATGAAATTCGGAATTTTGAATGCTGCAGTGTGAAGAAAAATGGATTCTGGATTGAACTTACTTTCCACCTGATGACACTTCTGCGGGAGAAACCAACTCATCTTTGGTGTACGGGGTTCCATCATCATATTCCATTTTCTTTGGACAAATGAGAATGATAATGGCTACTAATACGATTGCAATTGCAGCCGCCACAAAAGGTCCGTATTTTTGCCACGCTGGCATCACATGGATCATTGCAACGCCCCGGTACTCGTCATTTTCCTTGTATGGGGCTGAGACAACACCATTACCATCCATGACAATGCACTCGTATGGCCCATCATGCATTTTACGGTCTGCTTTTTGTACTACAATCCGTGACATTATGTATGAAGTGTTTTTAGATTTATCATCTCCAAAAGCGTTGAGATAAATCGACTTGTCAGGCTTTTTGTAGCTACTCCCTTTTACTTCGTCTGCATCCTTCTCTGTCAGAACCTTCAATTCCCAAAAGAACTTGATGTTGGCAGATTTCATTTTGTCTTTATTGGTCTCAGTGACGAATTTGTCAGTGGCGCTAAGTTTTGTCGCTTTCCTCAGATTATCTGGTATCCTCCATTTAATTTTGTACGGTGGGTATTGTCGAAGATGATAGTTCTTTTTAGTGCCGGGGATTTTGCAGGGCTGTTGATAAAATAAAATATTTAGTTAAAATTGTAATATCAGCAGTTTCAATTCAAAGTTTTAATTCAGCACCTGAATGCGGCAGTATGACATGGAGCAAGCAAACTCATACTCGTCACTGTCTTTACCCTCGGACACCTGAAGGCCTGGAGGTAACTCTGGAGAAGGCTTCGTAATGATGTAGAAATCGTGTGAACATTTTTCCTTTACATTGAAGCAGATAAGCTTGACAATGTATGGGGTAGGCTGCGGAGGAGGATCTCTAAATATGTCCCCTGTTTTATGCTTCGACGCAAAATCATCATCTTCGTCACTTATTCCATGCTGGATCCATACCGAGTCTTTCTTGCATCCTGCAAGCTTCAGTGTTGAGGTATGCTTCTCAACAAGGATCAATGAGCCTGGGCTCCTTAGGTACCCCACACGAACCAGAAATTTGCGGAGTAGATTTCGATCAATCAGATCCTCGTCTGGAAAATGGTCCTTAGTGCTTGTAAAGTTTTTAGATAGGAATTCTAACGTTGACTTTGTCCCCCGGTGGAAAAACTTTCCCTCATTTGCACTATCTGCAACTTTACAGTCTGACTTTATCGATGCTCCATTTTTGCTGTAATAATCGGCGAGCAGCTTGAACTTATTCTGGATTAATTTATCCATTTCGCTTTGTTCAGCTTCTACTTGAATGGTCAGAAGACAGATGTAAAGGCATGATGATATCCAAGCAATCATCTTCCCCTCCATTGTGATCTTCATTAAAATTCCTTAGCATCAGTTCATACAAATTCGAGTGCTTATTGGATTAATTCATACGAATTCTCAAGATTCATACTTCTATTATTTCTGTAAATGAATAAGGGTTGACGAAATCCACGATTCCAAACTCCTTCTCCAGTTTGTTCATCAATGACGTTCAATTATTTTTTTAAGATGAAATGTATCTACGGGGATCATTGTGAAAAACTTATTCCTGTCACCCCTCCCAATGTCGGTCTTGGCCTTTTCACAATTGCCAATTCAAATTGTCTACAACTCTCTTCATAATGAGCCGTGCTTGGCATATGAATGCAACATTTTAACCACACATTGGTAGTACTAATCTATCCCCGCCAATTTTTTAAGACAATCAAATATGATTAGGAGTTAAACGTGGTCGTTTAGAAGAAATATTGCATCACACATACTACCATACCACCAACTACATTCCATAAGACATGATGCCCATGCTGATGGTCGGATTTTGTGTCGAGATGTGACGCTGCTACTGCTGCTGCTGATGACAAAGACACTATACCTAGGTCAAGACTATTGCTTCTAGCAAAGGTTTTTATAGATCTTTTAAAACGGAATATTTTAGAAACCGACGGCGAATAAAATGTTGAGCGTTCATTCATGCGAGCTACGTAGGTAGGCTAATGAGACTGCTGCATTTTTTACAGAGACGATCACTTTTTGGAAAGTGCAATTGCTGTTACATCAGTTCAAGCAATTTTAGAATCGTTAATCAATGATACTTCTTGCAATTTTTTTAGATGTTATGCAAATATTGATTTAGACAATTTTCAAGGTTTCGATATTGCATATGATCAATTGATTTCGTAATTTGGTATCAAGACACATTTAGTCATAAACGTGCGTTTACGCATCAAAACAATCATGATTTTTGCAATGGCTTAAACAGAGCATTGTGTATATGTAGGTACTTCAGTAGGTGTGGGTGCAGAAGTATTGTAATCTGGCTTACAATTAGAGGCACTATGCGCATCTGCCAAACACATGACTAAAATTTTGTAAATACATTTTACACGAAGCAATAGTCATAAATCAACACAATTTCTTAAACGCAAAATGGTCGAATTCCCGTTATGCAAAACTTATGGCGCATCATGTCAGTCTTTGTTTATTATTTGTTTCCGCCTCTTTTCTGTTCTAAAGTTGTGAAGCATTAATAAGCATTCTCATGACGGGTCGATTTGATGGGAGTTCGGATTTACAGTTTTCTAGGATTTTCCATCAAATTACCTTGTCTGTCAGTCACGAAAGAATATTTTTGCATTTCCGTGAGTTTGCTTTTGCTGCTATTATGTAAAACTAAGCTACTTGGGGAGAACATGAAAGCATGAAAATTTTGTGCTTTTTAAAATCACTTTCATTGCATTGTCATAAATATTTTTATTGCACCCACTGATCCGTGCACTTGACATTGTCACTCGGTCTTGGTGGTGGGAGAAGCAAACAGACTAACATATTTTCATCCCGCGTCCTAAATAAAAAGACACGCAGTTTCAAAGAAGACCTTCGATTTCGAAATTGCGAAATCTAACCTAAATATATAATTGATAACAGCCAAACGAAGTGTCAACCCACATTTCGATACTGTATTTTATGTGTGTTACTGTGTTCAATGGTGCATATCTTGGTGAACTCAAAGCCACAATATTATTCAGGAGTTCGTGAATATTCGACAATTTTTTTTGTCGATTTACAGTAAAGGTAAGGTAGGTTATGAGAATTTGTTCGCTTTAGTTATTGCGAAATTCACTTTTAAAACTTGTTTTAACCGTATTATCCCTCGAGCACTTGATCAGTGTGTATGCAGTGATAATTATTCCAAGTGACTTTGGTGTTTTTTGCATCATTAAACCGAAGCGAAGTAAAAAAAAACATTTTTGTTGAACTTGATCACGTCATAGCTAAAGTTGTAGTAGGTACCGTATTATGTATGTTTTGTTGTGGTTTGCAGTTTGCACATTTCTTCAATTCAATCACCACCAAATTTAATTGCACGAATGGAAACATTCCCCATTTATCTTTCATTTCTCTGATTGCATCTCATTTTATTGCACTCTTGTGTAATCCGTCTGTACAATCAAAATAATTAGAGAAGAGTCATCGTTCGTAGATATTTCGCATTGACATTGAAACAAAAAGTAAGATAGTGTAAACTACACATAAGTTTTCTATTTCCCTTATTCTCAAATCGAAATCAATCGAAATTCCATGGCCGACGACGACGACGACTCGACATTTCAAATAGTTCAGTGCTTCCTTAGGGAATTCCTCTGAGCTTCTTCACGTCATTGATAAATTGTTTGCTTTAGTAAAGTAGCATTACATTTCATTATCTTGGTCAGTGAAGCATCCCCACCTCCTCATCCGGTTGACAGTATCAGTACAATTCAAGCTCTGGGGAAGGGAAGAAAGCAATCAAAGCAAGTGTTGACGTAACACAACAATCCGATAAGAAGACATGCATGCACATTGAGATCCCTTCGGATAATAATGAATTAGGGAATTAAACTCAATTAACAATGGAAGGGAAGCGTAGAAAAAAGGGGGTAATTTATATCGTGATTTTTCCGCATTTATCTGGTATCTAACCATTGCATTGGACCTTATATCACAGAAAGAAGAACTCAATGGAAAAAATAGAAGCGAATTAGTTTTGCGTTCAAAATGGCAAAAAAATCTTTTATTCTGTAAGCAGTAAAAATGGCATTTCTCGAAAATCATGAGACCACTTGAGCGGATTTTCCGCTTTTTTGACCACAGGCATGAAAAAAACTTCATCATTCGGAGACATTGCTTTGAAATGAATAAAAAAAAGTCATCTCATCTAGTACACCCAACTCGGATATAAAAAGCGTACAGGTGTGCAAGAAAAAAAAATTGAAGACCGACTGTAAAGAGAATCAAGTGCATGAAATAAAATTGTAATCCTTTCATTTACATACACACGTCCAACAAGAACAAGACATCTTTCAAAAACTTTATTACAGCGAAGCTGAGTTAAGCCGAAATGCATATAAATTTTAACTTTGAGTAAAATGTCCAAGAATAAACTGGAATATAATCTCCAGCCAAACAGAACAGAAGACATACATATCTTGATCTACAAAGCTGAAATTGAAGGATTGCCAAAAGTTAACTTTACAATCTAAAAATTTTCCATATGACTTCAAGCTAATTTTTTTTGCTTCGATTCGTTTTTACGTACTTTACTTCGTAATGGGTTATTCCATTCCTATTTTATTCAGATTTTTTTTGTCATATTAATGGCTATTCGTATCAGAAAGAAGCACGAACCTAAATAGGCTCACGCTACGCTCCCTCATCATGCCATGGTCCATTTAGGATTTAGTCACTCACAATCACAATACACTTTAATGCTGGAAAAGACAAAGCATTTTGTTATGTGATAATGATGACAACGCATCTTTACTTATCTTCATTATGGATAATGCTATTTTTTTCCTAACAGGTAAATCTTAAAATTGTGTGCAAAAAAAAGTTACCTAACTCTACCTTGCACTTGAAATTCGTGGTTGTAGTCGTTCTGTGCTTACGGCATACCTATAACTTTAACTGCCGCAAACTTTTATGTGCGTGGTAATGACGATATAAAAAAGTAAATGAAGCTCTTGCTTCAAGCAATCAAATGTCATTACCAAGTTCTTTTTGCGCATGGTATTACATAAGCGTAGGTAGTAATAGTAATAGTAGTTCTTTCTTTAGAAGGTGCATTGTGCACAAGTACGTAATTCGTTTTTGCTTTGTTTTTCTTCACACAGTTTCACAAAATACCTTTTTCTCTTCACAGCTATAAGGGTGGCGATGTGGCGAGATACTTTTTTTTCTTCTAAAAAGAGAAGAGAATCTGTTGATGATTACTTAGGGGAGCCAAAAAAAACAGGGGTTCATGAAAAAGAGAGATGAAGTGGATGAGGATCAGTTAGATAGATCATACGGCGTATACTTACCAGAGTTTTTTGAGGTTTTGTCATGCTTTAATTTTTACATGAATTGAATACGCATAGATGAAAAATGAGGAGGGTACATCTGGTAAAAACCCAGAAAATCTCCTGATGTTATTTTTCAAGTCATCACAATCACATGACATGATTATGATTTTGAACAATGAACCTGCTTTCAATTAGCTAGTACAGAACCAGAATTCATTTCTTAGTCTTCAGTAAAACATTAAACATCTTTTGAAAATCTTCTTAGGGGGAAAAAAGGTGAAGGTAAAGGTAAACAGTTAGATTGTTTGTTTTGCAACTTGTAACAACATAAGATAAAGATAATTTAAATTCTGTTGCCCAACTCAATTTTTTTCTGCTTGAATTTTGTTGCAGTTGCAGTCACTAGTCACTTCCTACTTTTACGTGAAGTTTACATCATTTTTCATATCTGCATTTCCATTACATCTTTCAAAAAAAAAAAAAAATTGTCATGATCGATTGAAAGGAAAGACATTCTTCTTGTTCTTTGAGTGATGTTATCAGTATCAAAGTGAATATTTTTGCATGTGAAATTCGATTTCTGGACTGGATTGAAGTTAAGACAAGTTTTTCAATTGTTGACTTGTGCAAAATCGAGTTTTTGAACTTGGCCATAGGACAAGATTTTGTTTATTGTCCTATTGGTTATTTCGTTTTCTTCGTAAATACTTCGATTCTCCATGCATTTCTAAGTAAACCTCAATCAAATATTTTATGCAAAAGAAGAAATAATTTTATGCGCAAAAATTGTTTTGAACAAGAAGTGGTTTCTTCACATCTCATCTATTTTTACTCCACGGAGGAGCAGGGCAAGGCATCTTACCACAACATCTGAAAAGTGGGATTTAAGAACCGTGCAAAAAAAACCACTACCTGAATGTGGTACCGTCATCGCTAAAGCTCAAGTCAAATCAGGCTGCAATGCAAGTATGAAACAGTGAAGTCCAGTTTTTTATGCGATTACTTATATGTACGCGTGTGACGTTGTCTAGTCCGTCTTACTTTTATGGTTTATGGTGACTTGTGAGTTATTCGTATTTTTTTGTGTGAGAATTAAGAAGAGCTTGCCTGGCCTGGCTTGGCCTAGGCAATAGAGGAAAAGATAGAACGAGGTTAGTTGACTCGCTTAATTTGCGCTTTGATTCGGCTTTTGTCAGCTATCGCGAATTGTGTTGCATTGCATTCCACCTCATGAGAAAAAGAGACAAAGACAAAAAACCTGTGGACTCGGGCTCGCATCGCGTTAGCTTTGTTGGTCAACTTATGTAGGCTTGTTGACTTATAGTCGGTTTGGATTGGTCAACCTAACCTGTTAAATTCCCGGAATCGTATCGATTTTTAAGAAGATTAAATATTCATGATATTTTACTCCTTCCTGATGTTTTTGTGAAACTTGAAAGTTCACGAACCACCTCAAAATTTCAGGGACAGTTTTACTAATTTCACTCATGTGACTCGTGTCTGTGAGACGAAATTAGTTGTGAGTTGATAACTGAGTCAAATTTATTTTGGGAATTCTTTTCGTGTGAACCTAGTCAGCGAGCATTTTGTAAAAAATTTATTGTGATTTGTGAAAATGACGGAGCTCAGCAGCAAAGAAGATAAGTGCTTGAATGCACTTCGAAAATACGTTAAAAGTAAGTTTTACAATAAAAATTAAGCTTTAAATTGATTTAGGTAGTTTAAAATTATTTCATTTTGTATGCTTTATTTTGTAGGTGATGACTTGTTCAATGATCTCGATGATGTACTCACAGATGAATTTCTTCTTGCCTTTGTCAGGGGCAGAAAATGTGATATCAATAAAGTGCAGGTGCCCAAAAATTAGGTTTTAATTGCGTTGCCTAATTGATTAGGGAGACTAATTGCATCAAAAATTGTTTCAGCTTACCCCATTCATTCATTGTCATTTCTGTTGGAAAGCACATTAAAGTGCTACTTAATTATGCTAATTAAGACACGGGGAAATTTATTTTAAAATATTTCCAAATTTTTCGGGGATATTTCAATTAGTTTTCAGTAGAATTTCTTTTATTGAGTATATTACGTAACTGGAGATTATAGCCAAAAACTGCATAATTGGTCCACCATTTTGTCTGGAATTTTTTTCCACGCTACCATTAATTTACAAGATATGATGTTGGCAGAATTAATTTAGAGATAATGTTCAATTTGTTGTTTTGCAGCTCCACACGTACATTCGATTGCGTCGGGTAGATTATCGAGATTACTTCCAGAGTTTCATCCCCAGTACAATTAAGCACGGCTTCGATACTCCAATCCGCGTGCAAGGCGTTCTAAAAAGCAAGGATCCAAAGGGAAGATATGTGGGAATGGACCGCATAGGTACAATCATTATTTTTTCAAAAGTTTGATAAGTGAATCTTGCGCAGATTCATGATTCATTTTACGTAGTTTCCCACAGTTTACTAAAGTTCACAGGTAGTCCAGATTTTTTATTATTATTTCTTGTTTGTCCTTGAAAAGGAATATGGGACCCGGATTGGATCAGTGCAGAAAAAGGTGCTCAATTGCTCCTCTTCTACGGGATGGAAGCGATGAAGTCAGCAGATTTTCAGAAGGAAGGTGTTATCATAATTGTTGACGCAGCAGGCGTCAGCTTAAAACATGCCAAGTGTCTCAATTTTGCCATTCTAAGGATGCTCGCAAGCATCTATCTCGTAAGTTATGATGTTATTATTATTCATTCGGTGTCTGCTGTTTATGGGGTGATGTGATTATATGCTCATTCATTAAAATATTTAAGCACATTCCAAAAGATGTGATGAAATTATTAATTATCTCTGAAGTTTAAACTTTTTTGGGAAGAGGTCAAGGTTTTTCGAAAATGATGATGATGCTGAAAAAGCGAAAACAAATATAGTTTTTTCGTTGTTGATTTTCACAGTGATTAATATATTAAAACTGATATCAATTTCAAAACTTTGTTGTTTTCCATTTCAGGATAGTATGCCAATTAGATTACATGCTCATTCATTAAAATATTTAAGCACATTCCAAAAGATGTGATGAAATTATTAATTATCTCTGAAGTTTAAACTGTTTTGAGAAGAGGTCAAGGTTTTTCAAAAATGATGATGATGTTAAAAAAGCGAAAACAAATAGTTTTTTCGTTGTTGATTTTCACAGTGATTAATATATTAAAACTGATATCAATTTCAAAACTTTGTTGTTTTCCATTTCAGGATAGTATGCCAATTCGCTACAGAGAAATTCATATAGTGAATTACTCAATGATTGTTGACGTCATCCTCCCAATGATAAAAATGTTCTTGTCAAGAAAGCTTCGGAACCGGGTACAAAATTTCGATGAAATATGAACGATTTTTATAGATTATGTTTATTTTTCATTTTTAAAATTCTCACACTTGCAATTTTAAGAATGTTTTTGTAAAACTTTCACATACCTTGTTTTTCTTTTTTAGATTAAGATGCACTCTTCAATGGAATCCCTTCACCAAGCAATTCCTCAGGATATCTTGCCAGAGTCATTGGGAGGACCTCTGACTGATGAAGAGGCTTTTGACTCAAAATTTGAGCAAAAGATAATCGATAGTGAGGAATATTACGTGCAACTTGCAAAGTAAGGTCAACACAATGACAATGTCTTGGATGCATAATATGCAGTTTTGTACTAAAATTCGTTTCGTTCTTTTTCAACAGAAAATGGTGAGTTTGAAGTCGTAGACCTTATGCCGAGCCCGGTTTAAAATGAGCTACTCAAATCATGATGATATGACTGTGACTTTATATTGTGACCTGCAATAGCAATTCAATTAATTTTTGCAGCATTAATTATCTGTATCTTTTTAATATTACTGAAAAAATCGAAATCATACACAAAAATGTACATAAGTATTAGATGAACAGTATATACAATATTTGAGGTAAAAGGTAAAATTATTTACCTTTCATACGTTTCATGATCTACATATTTCAATCACGTTTCAATAAAATAATGTACTTAATATCAACGAGAGTAAATGGTAATACCTCGTCGTTTTTTTTTGTTAAATATTTTTTTTGGGTCCGACATTACAATTACATGACACCAGAGCAGGGCCAGAAGGCTCTTGTCTCAAATCCCTAACTAAAATACTAGCTAGGTGATAATATATAATATTTTGTGTCGAACGTATTATTTCATCAGTTTTTGGAAACTGTTTTTTGATCTAATTTAAATACGATTTTTATT
>JAHZMX010005323.1:0-20663 GCA_027743895.1 Seira musarum
AATGCAGGTCAAACCAAGCAACGATTACGTCAGCGTCCGAATGATCAAGTTTTAAAACTCTGCTCAATAATCCCTTGTTACTAATTGTTTGATTGCATGCAATGCGATGATATATTATGTAAAATGAACTTTTGTAATAATCCCTGTGTCGTGTGTGTTTTTGATTTATGTTTTGCATGAAACCCATTTCTAACTTTTTGCATGCTACTTGTTCAAGCTAAAGGTGCGCGATGTTGTTGATGATGATGGTGATGGGGCTGGAGATGATTGCTGGATGATCCTTACCAATTGTCCTCATCTTCATAGCATGTGTCACATGGTGACTTTTTCACAAATCTTGTGCTTTCTGCTTCAATCTGTCTTGCTCTAACTTTTAATCTCCGTGAAAGTGCAGTCAAAAGAGAACTACTGCACTAAAAATACTTATTGTACAATCATAGCCTTCCATGCATTTCCTCAACAGCATTTGAATTACTATTTCAAAAGTTTATGAATGCTGCATGCATTCATTTTTTAAAAATGTTTAAAGATGCTTAGCTAACACATAATCTGTCCGACTTGAATTGAATTTAAAGACAGTTAAAAGATAAACAATCTGACGATTTACTAGTATGGACTGACTTGATTTTGGACTTGGATTCACATTGTATTTTAATTTCGACTCTTCGTTTATCTCGTAGTTTCTTTCAAATTGATTTGCAGTATAATTTGATTTAATGTACTTAAGTATGCATGCGCATGTTCATTTAAGTTGATTAAGATAGGTTTTTGTATAATGTCTTAGATTCGCAAGGCAAAGGAGTCGTATACAATTGTTTTGCCTGTTCAAAAGTTTTATTTGTTAAAGCAAATCGTAAATTGAAACAAGTTTATTTTGGGCTTTACAGATAAAATGTAAGTGGTAGAGTTGAAAACTACATTTGTTTGTCGTTGAAAAAGTTTTTGTATCCTTTCTGTTGTATACATTCATGCCAGCCAAACAGTGCCCAATTATAAACATGTAGCTGCGTAAACACAGCCTTTGTCTTTGAAATTTTCTCCTGGAAGAATTGGTTACGCTAATTAGACATAGATTCCATTATTGGCAGATGTAACTGTAAGAACTGTAAAACGTGCTTTATTTTTCTAAAAGTTATTTTCCGCTTGTTTTATGTTAATGATCACACTCTTGTTTTCACAAAGACATCAACAACTTTATAGTTTGTAGATGAAGTAATTTAATCAAAGTAAAAGTATTTGAAAACCTTTTCTGGTCACCAAAAGGACATGATTATATTTAGAACCCACGCTAGTATTTGTTATAGATTTTATGAAGAAAGGACAACACAGCACCACCAGCCTTGTTAATTTTATTAGAACGTTAAAAATATAAGATTGTTTATTAATCGTTAGCTTCGTAATACAAACTAGAGTTTCAAGTAAAATTGGTCTCTTAAACTTAAAAACTAGTCCATAGGCAGAGAATAATATAATGCGTGTAAATTAAAATATATACATAATATACTTGATATAAAGCTATATTAAATTAGAGAGCTGATAAAGTAACTTTTGAAGAAGAAGATATTCTGTGCTCTCTCCGCTGAGAGTGTGGAGAAAAGCTTTGTGAGATAATTAACATGAGTGTTTTTGTTTTCTCATTTCTATTTACCCCACTTTAGTATTCATTGGACTTCCGTGGGTTGTCTCCGAGAGGGCGAAATTCTCCGTACCGGACAGATGCCGATGATGTTGCCGGAGGAGCGGGTAGCGGTGAATCCAAGGGCGGTGGAGGGACATCCTCTGATGGGTCCCTCTGACAGTTCGGAATGGCTCGAAGAGCCAAACAAGGAGATGGACGCAGGACCCGAGTTTCATTCTTGCTCTTCTAAACAGCTCAACACAACAATTTATGCGGCCATCGAATTCTTCCACCATCTTCATGGCCTACTGCATATTTTGTGCTATGAGCATATAAGTTTAGAGCTTCTCTCTTCCTCTCATTGTTGCGCAAAAATGTGGGACGTCAATTTTCTAACGTCATCTTCATACCATGACGTGTATGTTTTATTAGTTTTCCAAGCATCTCCGCTATCTTGAACATCGTCTCCACCATACCATGAAGTTTTTCTTCAGAGACAAGGGATTTCGGGGAGATTGGAAGACAAGAAATGCTGGAGGGTCTTTACCAAAAGCGGGCAAAAATTGTTTTTCGAATGAAGAGAAGACCGGCCTTGTATCGCCCTAAGATTCTTTGCGTTGATGAAAAAAAATATTTCAACGAAAGAGCTTGGGGCAACGGTAGACTTCATGGAAGGATATCCTACCCTACACCGTGTACAAAAAAAGAAAAGCAGTAGCACGAGTGGATCAAGACCGTTTTGCCTGAGTCATCTCAAAAATGACCAACATAACGTTCGTTAGTCCCACCACCACTGCGAGTGTCTGCACATTCTTCTCGTAATTGGTTATCATGATATCTTCATTAAAACCAGTTGAAAACGAGGACGACTCTTTACTCGTTTAGAATTATGAAGATAAGAGGACCACCACCACCGACATTAATTTCTTCTTCTTCTACCTTTTCAACTTGCTGTGATGAATGATGATGATGTTGATGCATTTAACCACTTCAACGTCTCGAAAAATCAAGAGATTTCAATAGCGTTCAGTCTTTGCCGCTATTGACGAAGTCATTTATTAAACTTCTCTCTGCTCTTCTCGGTAAAATTGTGAGTTTGTCAGTGAACAATGAATGAGTCAACGATAAAGCTCAAATCAAGGCTGAATTCACTTGAACAAAAAAGAGCCAATTCTATACTAGAGAGCTTTTCGTGAGCCAACAAAGGAAATTACTTGAGCTTTCAAGAGGAATGTAAACAAACAAGAAAAATAAAAAGCTCCGACTTTTCAGGTACTTTCATCATGAAGGGTGAAAGTGGAGAAAAATTCCGCCGATCCGGAAGATGCGAGAAAAAAACTCTTTGCGACTACTGGGAAAGATGACACGAGTGTCCCCCATTTCTAAAAATAGTCTTAATATTCGACTGGAACCTGAACAAGGGGGCTCATCGTTTCAGAAATATGCCTACCTACATCCCATCCTAAAAGCAAAAATTTCACTCGCTTTTAAATCAAGAGGCGAATAATATGGAAAAGAGGATGAAGGCTAAATCGCAAGTACTTTTGGCAATTTTTTCTCGTTGTACGTACTCACTCATTGGCTCTACTATACTCATCGATCTCAACAAAATGCAGAATTCACATTTTGTCACATCCTTTCCCCATCATGAAAAATTGGGAAAGTAATGGAGACGCCGAGATCAGCAAATAATCTTAAAGCATCACTATGTTTTCACGACCAGACCAGCAGCGTCAGTATAAAAAGGAGAAGAAATTTGAAATCACTAAAGGAGTAATGAGTTGCGACAAAGCAATGTGTACACCTCAATTTCAAATGCGACTGTGAAGAAAAAATAACATCGGTTAATGGAAGAAAACAGACCATTTTTTAAGTAAAAAAAAGGGTTTGAAATCACAGCGCATTCTTCCGCAACGTTATGTCTCTAGCATTTAGCGACATTGCGAGACTGAGAGGGGTCGAGCGAAAATTGGAACTCAAACCGGCAAATTGTTGCAAATCCTGCTATCCGTCTCAGCATGCTCCCCAAGCAATAAGAAAGGCTTTAGATCGGTTGGCCATGTAGTATAATATAGATCCTACGTAAAGCTGTTGTAAAGATGAACAAAAAAAAATCCATTTGGGGATGTTGAATGTAAAGAAATTTTTTTCAAGCAAAAATACTCAAGAAATAATGCTTCAAGTTAGATACTCCATACTTCAGTCAAGCAAAGCAAGCAGCGTGTCAAGTATTAACGGTGAAGACAGCAGGTCAAGTTAAGGCTGATGTTGCTCAATCCATCTTAGCTTAAAGATAAAAGCAATGCACTCGAACTCATATGGTGAAAGAAAGTGAAAGAGATAAAAGGAATCAAGAAATAATTATATATATTACTTTCATTTATACCTCCTTCTTTAAACTGCTTCCATGCTTTTTAATGTGTGTTATTATAATAATATAATAGTGTACATCGATCCAATTATTTCGAACCACTCATCTGCAAAGATTTTCTCACATGAACAGTCAAATAGTATGAAAATGAGATACAGAAAACTAAAAATAATGTAAGTAGAAATCTCAAGGAATTCTCAGCAAACAAAAAATACAGTTGGGGTTTCCCATCTTCTATATTTTTTCCATTACCTTGTGTTCCCATTACTTTACTTAACATCGATGAGCAATGTATGAATGCAAGGAGGTATGCACTTTTAAGTAAGGTTTTACTTTTTTTATATTTCCAGAAACCACAAATCATTCCTTTTTTAGTTAACTTTTACCGTATCATTAAAACTTCAATTAAATACGAACATAAAAAAGCTTGCAGAAAAGTGTTGTATTTAGATTGTATAACTATAGTTTAATTTTAGATAAGGTTCAATTTATTTGTGAGTGAAAATTGCATGTAAATATAAGTACACATGTCGAATAGGAATTGTAAAAACAAATCTGCAATAAACAAAAATTTTGAGCTAATTCGAAACTTCAACATAGAGCCATTTACAACCAGCTTGACAATGCCGACCGACAAAACAACGGACATAATTGAGCCAACCGACAAAAAGCCATCTAATCATCTAAAAATGAGATAATCTCAAATAAATTAAATGCTTATGGGTGATGCATGAATTTTTGGACACTAAAACGTGTGAATAATTTTAAGACAATGTCATTTGACAAGTTACTAAATAATTTTAAGAGTGTTATAACAGGAAATTATAGCTTCAATATTAACAAAGTCCTTTCAAAGTTTTTCCTCTGCCGTTGTGTCAGTGTCAGTTTTTATGAATTGGTAATTTTCTAATTTAAACACATCAACCAAAATGTGTCCGTGTCACATGCTTATTCTACAATGTTTTTAAATGATTAACACATCTTCGTCTTTAAATAGGTTTAGTAGCTCATTAAGGTGCATCGAGCCAAAGCGAAAAGCTTATATGACGACATTATATACTGCTTCTGTGCTTTAAACTACTTATTATTGTAAAAAGAATTGATGGTAGATCATCACAAATACACTCTAATATTTCAGTAAAATGAAAATTTCAAAACAATGTCTGCGATGTATTGTTCAACAAATCAAAATGCTTATAAGTGTTGTTTCGTAAGTACACTGACTGAATTCTATTGTATCTACATAAGAAAACTGCTTCATATAAAAATGTTACATATAACAGTAAATGTGGAGAAAGTTAGGTACTCAATAAGTGTATAAAAATGTTAGTTTCTTGTTCTGAATCTGCCAACAAACAGCAATGTAATTTGGATACGATGTTAAAATGACAGTCGATAAATTAGAGCACTACGGATGGGGCAATCTGATATCACATGCAAACCTAGGATCGCATCGCTAGGATGAAAATAAAAAGTATATACATTTTCAAAGCGTTGTAGTGAATCCATAAAAGCTTGCAATCGTATTAACTGTCCTCCTGGTCGAATTCATATTTAAAAAGTTGATAGAAAGTGAAAAACATAAAATTCCTGTACCTTATACACTAAGTATATTATTGCATTTACAATCATACGTGTAATATAAAAAAATACTATAAACTGGATAAAATCATTATAATCTAATGTAATGTTATGTTTGTAATGCGTTCCTGTGTCTCTAGAAGATTTGGAAAGCTTCAAGCTTAATTTTATGGCTTCCATTTTTTTACGAATATATTTGAAGCTGAGAATAAAAAAATGACGGTATTTATTGATGTCAAACCCTTCGAATTCAAATAGCAGTTCGAGCGCAGCGTAATTTTAGATATTGTGAAGAGAACATTGTGATCCTTAAGAATTACTGTGAAAAATGTAAAAAAAAACAGATATATATTCTATGTGAAACTTGAAGTAAAGAGCATTACATTACAATACGTTTTAAAAAATTCTTCAAGGTTACTTATCTATGCGGAAGTGATTGGTGAGAATGTGCGTGATTGTGTACAGTTTCATTACGTATGAGTCGAGAATGGACGTAATTTGGTAGTAAGCTAGGTAGTGTAGGCATTCATTATAAAATACTATTTTGCTGATGTCGTTCTGTGGGCTCTCAAGAAATAAAAAGTTTCTTTTTGCAATCTATAATGAATAATCACTGGGTTAGAAAGAAAGTTTTTAGAGTAAAATTTTTGTCACTTTTCTTGAAGTGCACATGGAGGTCATATTACCCCTTTAAAAGGTACTCTTTATGTACTAATATTACGATATTGTCGATATATTATGTATGCAAACTTATGAATGTGTTCTGTACGTGAAGTGATGTATGTGTTTCTTACTATAATGCAATCAAAATCTCCGTTGTTTTAAGATGTAAACCTTACATGATGGAGAAAAGGGTACTCTTCATATATTCCACTTCATTTAAAGAAACGAATAAAGAGCTGATTTTTGTGAAAGAAATATTTGCCCTGTGCATATTTAACTAAATTAAACAATTCCAATGCATATGCATAGAAGGATGAATCCATAGAAGATGGTGTTGGTGTGGAATTGTTTCGCAACTTTAAAACAATAGGTTTAACAATGCGAAAGTTTTATGTTGGGAGACAAAAAAAGCAACAGCAGTCATAGATTCAAAGTTACGTATTTGGTATAATATTTTCTTTATTACACCACCATCGTCATCTATTTAATAAATAAAATACATGATAAACCTTTGAAACTTTCACGAAGATATCATTTTAAAAAACTGACTACAAATTAACTGCATATGCTTAAAACTAAAACTTAAATTCTTAAACTTTAAAACTACTACGGCTGAATTTGTTTGCATCGAATATTTGCCTTTGCATTCACTTGCTTTAAAACCGCCGTTAATGACTTCCCTGGACCACATTCAAAAGTCTGGGGATATTCTTCCTCCTTCGGCCTGAAAATAATAAATCAATTGCGTCATTACAAAAAATAATCATGTCTTCATCAATATAGTCCATATTAAACATTTGCAGGCTCGTTAAAATGCTTCATCCTATCCTTACCGTTGATATAAATTTTGAATAACTTGTTCCCACTTCACCGGCTTATATATTTGCTTCGGCAAAAGTTTTTTCAACTCTCCTGAGGATCGATATCTTGCTGCAGTTATATTTGAATATACTGGCATCCTAGGTCTGTTAAGGTTGACGGTGTCTAAAACAGCCTTCATTGGTTCTACGGCAGGGGACATCAACTCCGTATGAAACGCTCCAGTCACAGGAAGTCGTTTAACTCGTCTTAGATTAAAGTCTTTATAGTTTGTCTCAATAAAATCCAACGCTTCAATATGGCCAGCTATAACTTTACAATGAGGAAAAAGGTAATTTGCCACCGAACAAACTGGATTTTCAATGTTGTACTCCCTTCTACACCACTCTTTCGCGACAAGTAAAGAATAATCTACGTAACAAAAGAAAATATGATTAGTAACTCCATGCATAATTCGTTTGGCAAACAACGTTCATTGATAATCAAAAATATTTATCATTGACTAACTTAATTTGGAATCTGCCCCATATAAAACGGTAGACATCCCACTTGGAACTATTTCGGAAGCAACGATGGGTCCGTTCGCACATAAATCCAACAAATCGTAGTCGAGAATACTACTGGCGATTTCGTAGAGGACTTGAACATATCGGGGCATATTTGAGACGTCACCGCACATCCCCACATGCTGGGTTCCTTGGCCTGGAAACATGATCACCTAAAGATAACAAGACGAAAGAGGAAACTATTTTCACGATACTATTGCACGCTTCCCAACTTCTTTTTATATTAGATTGAAACCAATTAGTTTTTTTCTTACTGTACTATCCATCGGGCTTATTAATCTCCTTCGCCCTTCTTCAGCAGCATTATCCCCTTGATCATAATAGACTGATAATTTGGTGCCCTTGGCAAATGGGCTTGTGAGAAAGGGATCCCCTCCTAATTTTCCCCCTTCCGTTGGAGCTCCATAAGAGGATGAATCAACAATTAACTTCTTGAGATCTCTTATACCTCTCCCACCTCGTGAGAATAGCCGGTTAAACAGCCTCACCATTTTGTGCACACCTTCTTTACGCTATTTATTGTGCATTATTGGTCAAGTCAAAAGGTCGCGATCGGATGAAGGCAAAACATTTTTGCGAGACACATTGGACTGGAATGACTTGAGCAACCTCGCGGGCTACGTTAGGACAAAGTGATAAGCTCAATGGCTAAAAACAATGCATTCAAACACTCCACTATTTCATGCCTTTGTTCCCCGACGCTTTGAGCAAAGCAGGCACGTGTTTTTGCAACTTCAAATTCAGAAGTTAGTTGTCTAATGTTCATTCAAAAGAACTAAATATGTATTAAGTGTTTATAATTAAGTTCAAATAATATAAACTGCTTCATTATACAGATTAAGGGGAAGGATATAAATTATTTATTTTGTTATTAGATCTGATACATTTGAAAATTTTGAATTCAGCTGCAAAATTTAANGCATTCAAACACTCCACTATTTCATGCCTTTGTTCCCCGACGCTTTGAGCAAAGCAGGCACGTGTTTTTGCAACTTCAAATTCAGAAGTTAGTTGTCTAATGTTCATTCAAAAGAACTAAATATGTATTAAGTGTTTATAATTAAGTTCAAATAATATAAACTGCTTCATTATACAGATTAAGGGGAAGGATATAAATTATTTATTTTGTTATTAGATCTGATACATTTGAAAATTTTGAATTCAGCTGCAAAATTTAAACTGTATCTTTTTTGGGATATGCCATCAATTTCAAGATGTGATGTGCTCAAATTCGTGAATGCTCAGCTCGAAATCATTTGCAGATGATATGAAGCTATAGGTGGGATGAAATTAATTATCATATTCGTCATTGTATAAATAACTAGCAATAGAGCGCCTTTTTTCTTGAGCCGCCTCCTCAGCTTCTTCTAAAGCTAATTGTTTCTTGATAGCCTCTTTGATAAGGAGAACGTTCATAACCAGGTCATCTAATTTTGCTGTGTATTTAACAGTGAGTGTAAATATAAAAATAAAGCGCGAAAATAATCGATTTTGGAGTGCTTTGAGAAAGATGAAACGTACCATGTCCAGATTTGTCGTACAAGTCTGTGAGACAATCCTGTAGTGCATGGCCATTTGGAGGACACCATAAACTTTCGTGAGCTTCATCTTTTGGTTTATTAAGACGGTCTCGAACGCGATTGAGCCAGCGCATTGCATACTTTCGAACAATATTATTCAAACGCTTTTCTGCCGCAATTCTTCTCGCAATACGATACGCTAAATAGAGTGCATCAAGTGCAATTATTCTCACTTAAAAGGAGTGTGTAAATTGCAGCTTGTATTTGTATTGTCCTACGAAGTTCTTCCCTCGACTTTTCCACTCGCTTTTGACGAGCAACTGCACGCTTTTTTAGGTTATTGTTAAAGTCCATTTGAATTTCCTGCTCCTGTTCCAGTCTTTGCGCAGAACTCAAGAGTTTTGCATCAAACCACTCAGCGATCTTTAATGAAATGGGATTAAAAACACTTCCTCAGTTTGTTTAAATTCTTAGTTTGCTAAATAAAAGGTGGCAATTAATAGTCAGTATACTCGTTTATCGTTGTTGATTTTCTTGTTTTGTGCAACATGTTGTCTAAACGCATTTGCGGTCATGTCTTTTAATGTGATTCTGTGAAGTACATCCGTTCGCCGTTTTTTATCCCTTTTATTCACCTCTTTAACTTTCTGATTTCTTAGGATGCGCATACTTTCGTTTCTTTTAAATAGAGCAGCTTGCTTTCTCCTTCTCTCTTCATCTAATCGCTCCATGTTTTCCCTCATTTTTAAATCTCTCTCGTAAATCCTAAAAATTGTCATCAATACACAAATCCATTTATTCGTGGTTGGCATTTGGAGTATTAAATTAAGGACAAAGACACAGTCATATTTTACATCATGCGAATCCGACTCTGTCTTTGTCGCTCATGTTCTGCAATTTGTCGAAATCGCTCTTCTCGAAGTTTCCCGGAAGTATCTCTTCGTTCCTGTGCAAGAAACGCTCGTGTTTCCTCCAATTGGAAACGAGCCAGATCATCCTGCATTCATTAGCATCATAAAATGTAAAATCATACTTTACTTCATAAGCGCAAGCATATGCTATTTTTTTATTCCAACGAACCATGAGAGCAAGTTTCGTTTTAACTTTGTCATTGTACAAAGTTCCCAAATAGAGCCTGTATCTGTTAAACTCTCTCAATAAGCAAAGTGCTTCGCCATCGTCGTTAATCAAGTCGAGTTCTAAAAGTCGCTTTGTAATTTGTGGACTGCGTTCTATTTGAGGATAAGGATCATGTAACTCTTCATATGTTTTGTCCGAAGGAATACGTTCTCGATTCCAAGGATCTAATATCTGATAAGGCCCTCCTTTTCGCAGAAGCTTCCGAGATGATAAAAGAAATCATAATTTAGCTATTTCTAAATGTCTGAATTGAAAAGCAAGGGCGTTGTATTCGTTCGTACAGTTTTTCCCAAATCTGCTCTCGTGTAGTAAATCGCTCCTTGTGGAGCTGGTATCAAGGGAATTTTTTGGTCCACTGGTATCGACTTCCATGATGGTAAACTTCTTGGGGGTAGGTATCCCAATGGCTTTGGAACTGATTCTCGAATCACATCAAGGGTGTTTATTTGGCGCATCGACAACCTTGCGGCACATAGATATCATATTTTGTGAGGTTTCATTTTGAAAGTGATGATCATTTTTCCTTTTAATTTTGTGCGCTACTCACCTGTCGAAAATATTATAATTTAAGGTTCGGCAATTCGGGTTAGAGCCCATTTTTATTTTCTTTAAATTGTTTATTAAAAAAGAAAAAAAGAAGCACTAGAATTTTAGAATTTGGAACAATAATTGTGGGAAATAATCAATGAAGTATACATGTGTATACTATACAAAAAATTTACCACCCCATTTACCTAATTTATTTTTTCGGAATTTTCTATAGCTGAATTATTGCTTCTCTTTTTAACAGAGGAAGTCCTCTCATTTTTCCTTGTACTAAAAGTATCTTTGGCGATCGGCTACTGCTACATATATTACTAGTAGGAGTGAAATAGCAGGAAAACTGTCCAATTTTAATGACATGATACAACCGACCGTAAAGTCTACTTACTTACTTATATTTGGATTATATTTAGACAAAACTCGAAAAAACTTTAAACAATTGAATGTGTTAACTGTACAAATGCATAAAATCTCAGAAATTCAAGAATTAATGATCTAGTAAGCCTAATGCGATAATGGTTGTGACAGGACTATGCGATGCGTAAGGAGCATTGTATTCATCCTGTTCTGTAAAGTTCGTCAGATTTATTTAATTTAATAGATTGTCATGCAGAGCGGCACGGATTTTTATGTGAGACAGCTAGACCAGCTATCATGTACCCTAAATAAAACTTTTATTTTATCAAGCCTGTGAACAATGCCTACACAACACAATGCTAGAAATGACCTTGGCCTTGAATATTTTGTCTCTGGCCCATACTGGACAACTTTTGGCGGTTCGTTACTTAAGCATGATAATGATGATTGAATTGAATAGTGTGCATGGAATTAATATGTGTACCTGAGTTTGGAATCATTTGCGTGGCAGGGAGCGAAGTATGTAATGCATGCATGCGTAAAAGAAAAACCTTTGGGATAGGTTACGTTACGTCCAATTAAGAACTCATATTCATAATCATCTCATTTACATCTCGCACAAAACCAACAAGTTCATTTTATGTAATTCCAAAATAATATCGGTCTTCATTTCTATTCCTGTCCCATTCCTCTTTAGTTCCATCACATCCAATCCCTCCATTTGGAATATTATATTTGTAGGTAAAAGAGTGATTGATCTCACTTTGGTGAGCTGGTTATGTGTTTATGTAATTTGTTTTTGGTTTTGGAATTTCAAAATGTTGCTGGTAATTTTTATATTGTCAATTGTAATACCTATAACCTGGTTTGTTCTTAAGAATCGGAAGTATTACATTGGTACTGAAAATCGTCATAGGTTGGTTCAATTCTGTCATATAATCAATCCTCTAATTTTTAACTTCCAATGATGAAAAATGACTATATAATGCATAATAATTTTTTTATAGATTTTTCGCAGAATATTTTAAAGATTTTCCAATTTTTCATAATGGCAAAACTATGGATCAAAAACGAAAACTGTTTGAACCTCTGCAGCAGATGGGGAAAAACTTACGAATCCTGGAAATTGGAGCCGGGCCAGGTAAATTTTTTCTGGCAGTAGTAGATTGTTTAAAAAGTCTGGCAAAGAAAATATTTAGAAAAAGCTATCTCAAACCAACAACACTCGATCATTCGTGTTTACTTAAAATTGGTGCATAATAATTGTGTATCTAATGATTGTTAGGGGCAAACTTTCAATTTTATCCTGAGTCCACTTTACTGACAGTTGTCGACCCTAATCCATTTTTTAGAAAATATTTAGAAGATGGCCTTTCGAAGGTAAACATTTAAGTATAAATACATGTAATAATTTAAACACTACTGTTTTTATTTGCAAATAATCCACCAAATAATGCTTACTTATTCAGAATCCACATGTAAAACTGGAAAAGTGTGTGATATCAGGCGCTGAGGATATGAAGGGAGTTCCTGACCATTCAATCGACGTTGTGGTCTCAACCTTAGTATTATGTAGTGTCAATGATATGCATGCCGTTTACAAAGAAATTCAAAGAGTTCTTGTCCCAGTAAGTCAATTTTTATTTTAACTGATTCTTTCATCAATTGATTGGATCACTCGGGGCATCGCGAGAATTCGCATGTATTCACCCATTTACTATTATTTTGCGATTTAGGGAGGAAAATTCTTCTTTATGGAACATGTAGTAGATGACAAACTGTCATTTATAAAGTTCATTCAAGTTATTGGGAGCTTTGTTGGACTATTCCAATTTCTATTCGATGGGTGCCGGAATGACAAAGATATTGAAAAGGAAATCCGCAAAGCTGGATTTGCTAAAGTCGATGCAAAACGATTCCGTCTGGACCTGAAGGAAGGAGTTCCTTTGGCTTTTTGGGGAGTGTACACAATTGAGCCACATTTGTATGGGACAGCTATAACAAAAAATAATTAATATAGTAAAATTGCGTTTTATGCATACAAAATATTAATTCGTATTACAAACTTTTATAAGGTCGTGTTTCATACTCCCCATGTCTTTATTTTAATTTCGCCAGACATTCATAACTATAATAGAATGCAGTAACAAGTCACAGGATCATTATGACATATGATTTTAGTTTGGTTGTACCAAAGTAAAATCTTAAGTAAATGAAAAGTACAAATAATAAAAAATTGATTTCAGTGGCCAATAAACTTGCAACAAGATCCGTAATTAGTATTTCACAAAAGGCATTTCTTCAACACACTGTGAGTTACCCGCTTAGGAACAAAAAATTTCTTAGCTGCAGTATGCAAAGTGGAAGTCCCTTCTGTACGGCTCATTACGTATGGGATTTCGGCATTTTTATTATCCTTGCCAGTATTTACATAGAAATGTATAGGAATTCCTATTACTCCAGCAGCTAAGATCACATTCACTTTTTCAAGCACCTCTAGGTCAAGCAGTGGAGTGATGACAAAAAGGGTCTGCGAATTTTGATCGTAAGCTCGGACCAGTCCATAGCCAAAACAAACATTTGAATGATCACCAGCCTTTGTAATTAGTCTCTGGTTTTCATTGATAGACTGAAAGACAGCCTCTGACATGGCACAGAGGGCAACCAAGTTTCCATTTAGAGTAGCGATCACTTCATCGTATGATAAATTGGAATTAGTCGTTCCGATTGCAATTGATTCCAACGGGACTCTAAAATTGGTTTATAAGAAATACAATATAATAGAATTTGATATTTCTTCGCAATTAAAAAAAAGTAATGAATCAGTTTCGACTATAAGATGCCATAATATGTTGTACATACCTCATTGGAATGACGGATTGTAAAGTGAACCCCTCCGAACTTCCAACTTTCTCAGCAAAGTACGAGATCAACATTAGCTTCCTTGCAATTTTACGATCAATCCCGCTAACAAAAAAATGCATAGATACCATAAATAGTTAATTTCTTTGGGTAGTAAGTAGCTTTAAAACACTGTTCAAAACAGACATACCGAATTCCTTTGTTAAAATTATCCTCGCGACTGCAGGCCGATCTTACATTCAAGAATGCATAATCTTCAAGCGGGGCATGGTACTTGGTAGGTAGATTAGCAGCCAAGTACGTACGATGACCATTTACATTACTTTGGTTCAAAAAGAATGGGAAGGAGCGATCGTCATCATTGATCTCAATTTGTACTACGCATTTCGGGCGGATGATTTTTATAATTTCACATGCAATGTGAACTCCCAAGCCTGAAGTAAAACAAAATTATTAAGTTTATCTCATGAACTTTGTCAGACAACAATGCTTAATTTAAAAATACTTAAATATTCGAGTTAACATTAACTTCTTGGTCATGCTTTGAAATCACCTTTCGAAAATCCCATAGTATTTATCACCCAAGGAATCCCTTCAAACATGGTCTGCCCTGAACAATATTCTACCAATTCTACAACCCCCTTGATGTACGAGACCGGAATATCCGCCACATTTACACTGCCCAGATAAACGGCCCTTAAGAGATTTTAATGTGAGAAATAACAAAGGGTGAAATTTTTAAAGCAACATTCAAAGTTTCGAGGAAATCGTAGAACCTTCTCTTTAAAATAACGAATAAAGTACGTACCTAATTGGATCCTGCATATGGGTAAAATTAGGTCCTAATATTGGTTCCGTGCAGAGGTGAACTGACAGCATGCCTGGAGGTGTGAACTCTGACTGACCAGGATCCAAATCTAGAAACAAAACTTTTTCTGCGTGCTGACTACTCAGAAGACGGTTTGTAAGCCACCTCAAAAACGTAGACTTTCCAACTCCTTGTCCACCAAACGGACAAATCCTACCACTAGCGCATTCTACAAATAAAAAAAATAATTCGTGAAAAACTTTTAAACACTAACTAATTATGTATTTTTAGAAAATAAAATATTTTGACTTTCCAACTCCTTGTCCACCAAACGGACAAATCCTACCCCTAGCGCATTCTACAAATAAAAAAAATAATTCGTGAAAAACTTCTAAACACTAACTAATTATGTATTTTTAGAAAATAAAATATTTTGAAAATATTAAGCAGTCAGCACCCACCATATTTTTTTATTAGATCATTAAAAACACTATCAAAGTAGGGCGGAAATTCCATAAACTTTGAAGTGTTCCTGGAATTAAATTTCATGAACTGGAAGCCAACTTTGTCGAATAAAGTACTTTGTTGTGGAGTTTTTCCAGGACCCATTCCCATTATAGAAGGTCCAATGAAATTTGAAGCTTGCGGATGTAGATGACGAACTCCTTCACACCATTCATTTTCGAACCCTTGCATTATTATCAACACTCCTGGCGACGTTTCATACTCTTCCAAAGACACGTTTCCATGTCCAGTGTCACCATTCGGTGGACGAGATTTTCCATTAATAGAAACTGCTTTAATTGATAAAAGACTGCTGTGTCCTTTAGCACTGAAGACTGTATACTTATTCCCGTCAGCACCAAACTCGAACCCAAGTATTTCCACAGTTCCCTTCAAAACCTGCACCAATGCCTTGCCAGAAAAGTATAACTGGTTCGTAGGTTCAATGCAAAGAAGAATAGAGTTGCAGTCAAGCTTTCTGTACGAAACCCCGTCGGTAAAGTTCCTCATGTACGGGACTCTGACCTCTTCATCTGACCCATCACTGACATCGTCCAGGATCTTATCTTGATTTTGAATGGGACTGGGAAGAACGTCCTGTATGATTGATGCAAAACAAATATGATTGAATGCATAGAGAGATTATAATTTTCAAGTGTGTAATCGATACGTAGTTCCTTAATTCTTTACCATTTCATCCATCCCATCTGAGGAGGAGTCAATCAATACTTCATCGGCAGAATCAATTTCCAAGTCCTCCATGTCTTCAATGCGTTGTTTCTTTGCAGATTTATTAGCCCGATCCATAAACTTCAAAACTTTGAACTTAACTTTTAAAGCTGCTATTGTCTCCTTTCGCAATTGTTTTTTATTCTGGTTCATTACATTCTTTTACTCTTGATTGCAAACGAGAAGAAACTGAAACTTGCAAACACGGATACAGTAGTGCCAGGTATGAATATGTATAATTATAATTCTGTGTGAGATATGACGTAAGACTTTGACTATCACTTATCAATTTAGATCAGTAAACTAAAGTACTTAGCTATGAATGACTTAAGAAAACTACGTTACAAATACGAACATTATGGAACAACGTTTGTTTACGTTTTCTTCAATTAACCGATCCACGTGCAGTTTTGACGTGCACTCAGCAAGTACTTCACTTCATGCTTACAGGTTTACATCATCGGTAATATCGAAGCCGCAACTGTAACACCGAATTGAGGGGCAAAATGATTCATGATTTCATGGCAGAGAGACAAGGCAAGAAATTCATCTTCGTCACAGCTGAATCTCAGCTGTGTGCAATCACGAGTGATTTTTTATTCATGAGTTTGATTTTTCTTTCCTTAGTTCAGCTGACCTTCATGAAGAGCCAGAGCCACTTAATTAAGTGAGTGTGAGTGTTGACTGACACATTAAAATTAGGTATGGGCGCAGTGAATAGCGTCCAGGTTGGAGCCACTGAAGGTCACCCTCCCCAGAAAAAGACAGTATTGCCACTTCGGAAGAACTTGATATTTCCAAATGAGGTTATCACAACTTATATAGTCTATCTTATACTATACTTCATCATATCTTGTACTGAATACTGACGATAGTTTTCAGCAATCTTATTTTAATTCTTTAGATATTGGAGAAGATCATTTCGTTCCTGTCCTTTCGTGACAGACTCATATGCAGGGAAGTATGCACGGACTGGTTGCATTATGTTGACATCGGTGGAGGCCTGCAGGACCTGGTCAAGGTCAAAGTTAGCTCTGATGAGCTAAACTACCTTGCGGATAGCTACCCTATATTTACCAGATTCCATTTTCACAAGGTGGATCTCACTCGACAGTCTTCAAAATTTTGGAATGTTTATTCTGATACAATAACCCACTTGGACTTTTATGATTGCGCGGTTATTCCTAGAAATACAGCGGATTCCAAACAAGTGGTAAGATTTTGCATTGGTTTTATGATAATTTCGTTATTGGGCCAAGTTTTTACTGTAATGTAATCACTGTTCAATGTCTAGGAATTTACCCTGGGATGCCCGAATTTGAAGCACCTGGGACTAATCAATTGTGATAAGTACTTTCTGATGGGAGGACGATTTATACAATTAAGTGAAATTTTATGCCTCGAAAATTTAGAATCCTTAAATCTTTCTAGGAACAAGTACGTAAGAAATTACCCAAATACAGTACATTTTTTAATTATGCAGTTTCATCATCACGTTATAAGTTTATTTTTATTTTGCAGAAATTTAACTGACAATATACTGTTTTCAATCCTTCTTAAAACTAAAAAGTTACGAAGTATAGATCTGAGCGAACTGTGTAAACATGGTATACATGAAAGCAGTTCACAATCGATTTTACAGAGCCGGTTAGTCATTTCGTAAACCATATGCATTTTTGTAAAACGATGGACGAGATTGATTAACTTATAATATTGAATCGAATTGTTTTCAGGACAAAAAATTGAGGAGATTGACACGATCCCATCATTTAGTGATCATATTTTATCCTTTCACACATTTTGCACTCACTTTCTCCAGACCACGAGGGCTCACCAAATGAAGAATTTCAATTTTGGAATGAAACTTAACACGATTGGAATGAATCTAATATTAGACTGTGGTAAAAAAAATATTTAAATATACATTACTCACTTGCTTACTCGCATTCCTGCTCATCATCTTAAATCACAATATGTATATTTTGCCAGAAAACATTTCCTGGGAATGTGTGAATTTAGAGAGCCCGGAACTAAAACCAAGTGATCTTAAATCATTCATGGAAAAATACCGGTCTTCATTGCGAAGTGTGCGATTGGGTAAGAATACTCTACTTTTTTTTGAAGTGCATTATCTATAGAGTAAACTTTCACAAATTTATATAACTCAAGTTGAAGTTACGTATTCATTTCGTCTTTTTCCCTTCAAGGTCGTTCTAAATTAACCTCAGATGAAATTTGCGCTGCAAATCTGGAAAGGTTCGAGGAACTTGAATTACATGACAGTCGTAGTATTATATCATTAAGTTTTCTAGTCAACATGCCAAATCTCAAGAAATTACTGCTTGATGGCTTGAATGGTTTCCACTTCCAAAATGAAGCATTTTCAAATTTTCGAAATTTAAGTGACCTGTCATTAAATGGAATCAAGGCAAGCCATTATTAGTCTTCTTTTACTATTCTGCAACTTTATCTTTTTCTAACCATAAAATCGAATAATATACATAATTTAACCATATAATTTATATAAATAAAATCAGCCGGATGGAAACCTGGAGACCTGCAGAGATGAACTGATCAGCTCCTTCAAACATTTACAAAATTTGACTGCGCTGGATATTGGAAATGCCCCATATATAGTAAATGATGACGTTGTACAAGCTGTAGTCCGTAATCTGAAGCGGTTGAAGCGTCTAAATTTGGAAAGTTCCAATATTACTGACTTGGGTATGGCTGGTTGTCAGAATGTGCACGACAGTAACAATGAACATGTACCAAACGCTGATGTTAGCGCTAGTCTTTCCGAACTATGTGGTTAGTTTATTTGCCTAATAAACAGATTCATTAATCATGATGAAAATGAAATTTCTAATTGTCATACTTTTTCTCTTTTTTAGATTTGGAACATTTGAATGTAAGTCATTGTCGTGACCTGGGAGAAATTACGTGGCAGAAAGCAATTCGATTCCAAAATCTTATTTCCTTGAATTTGAGTAGCTGTCCTACCTTGTCCAAAAGGGGACTTCTATCAATCATAAATAATTGTCGTAACATAGAGCAATTAGTATTAATTCATTGTCCTCGTCAGATACTAACAGATTCTGATGTTCTCGCAGCAGCGAGAGAAAAATTATATAGATGCAAAGAAATCACGTATTAAATGTAGATTTATGGCTATGATAAATTGACAGAAGTCAAATGCAAAATGAAACCTGTTATTAAAGTTAGCGAGTCCAACATGAAATTCAGTTTATTTGGCAAATCTGATGCTAAGATAGCAGAGCCCAATTATTTGGATTGTTGTACGCTAATAAAACGGGCAAATGAAGTAATAACGAATAAGAGTGCGGTCGGATAGCTGATGATATTGACGCCCATTGTTGTAAGTATTCCACCATGTCTTCATTTTTTGTGTTGGCAGCGTTAAGTCCGCGGAGAAAACATGCCTGAATGACAAGCCAAAGAAAAATTAAAGCTTTTCAAATAACAATTTTGATTCGGTTGTGATTGTGACTGTGACTACTTACTGCTTTCAAATCATCCACCTTAAGATTCAAGATTCCTTCTCTAATCATTGAAACGTCCATTACATACAACATTTCCGCTCTGTCAAAAAGTCTTTTTCGTTTAAAAAATCCAGTATGAAGTCCATGGAATCGGCAAAGAGATTTCTGTAGCAAATAATCATCAATACATAGTATAGTCAATATTAAATACAAAAAACGTTCATGTGAAATCATGTTAAATTGTCACTTTAACTCACAATATGAGGTCCGTGCATTGCTTTAATACTGTATGGATAAGATTCAAACAGCGGTTTAATCTTCATAATTTCTCTCGTTGAAGGGTGACTTCCACTGCCAAGCTTAAACAATACTTCTACGCAAAGGTTTCTCAATTTTTCATCTGAAACTGTCTCCACATGGCTCTGTAAATGTCTAAAAACAGGTCTTTGATTTAAAAGTCTCTTCTTATGATTTTCTAAAACAAACTCGTGCTTTTGTTGCAAGGACCAAAAATGAGATGACAGCAATGTTCGCGGAAACTTATACCTAAAAATGAAAGATTTCACATTCAGGTAAAACAATAAGCAAACCAACCAACAAAAAAAATACGCATTTAATCTTACGCAATCGGAAAAATTATATACTGGAAACCAGGGAGTGCTGACAAGAGCAACGTTGGTCCTACTCGAAATATTTCTCCAGGCATTCGATAGTAAACATCTAGCTCCTCCTTTGTCAAATTCAATAATCCATCTGATGACCACAGAGATTTCGTCTTTATTTTAACATACTCTGCTAGCTCCTTTGAAAACTCCTAAAGATATCCACAAAATTTATTTAGTTAGAAACACAAGAAGGTGACACATTTAAATTTAGCACTTTCGCATGTAACAAATATTGATTCCGTACCTTAAATCCTACAAAGAAGATGCGAGATACTTTCATCACTTCCGGAAATCTCTTTTCCATCATGTCCTGATACCCTTGCACAAAGGTAAAAAATTTGGAGAAAGCAAAGTTTGAAACTTTCTTCATTGGCTTTTTAGGAGGGCCTGGTGGTTTAGAATTTCCTGGGAGTG
>JAHZMX010005324.1:0-12541 GCA_027743895.1 Seira musarum
TATCACTATTGCTAATTCCTTAATTACGGGTTGGTTAATTTTTAAATCAAATTTTAAACTCAAACTTTAATTTCAAATTTTAATTAAATGTGATCTCAAAGTCGAGAGACTGTTTATTCCCTTATTACTTTTCCTTTTAATTTAAAAGTGTCAATATAAGTACCTATACAAGTATAAAATTGAAAATGGGGAAATATTTATTCGAAGCAAATTACAGTGTATAATGTTTCAACTGCAGTTTGTCACTTGGTCAAATATATAATTTATTGCAGTCCAAAATGAGGATTCACGCGATCATGTACCACTATTGTTTCATACATTTCCCACGATTTGCATTGCATGGTGGCAACTCATTCCCAAAACAAAATAAGCCGGTCGTTTTCTTGTTGAAATGAAGCACATAATACAATATGCATTACAATAGTAGCTGCATAAATTTGTGGATGGTCCGGTCGAATATTCGAGAATTTATTTCATTTTAAAAATTTGCAAGAGAAACCGATTGATTTACATATCCAAACTGACTGATGGATACTTACAAGTAAAAATTGTTTGGACATGTAAAAATATAATTAACTGATTAGGCTGTAAAGCGTATTCATATGTGCAATTCATCTATAGCTCACAAATCATCACATAAATAAGTGCATGCATAATTTAAAATTACGTGTGCCCTTATCAATTCTATCATTTTTTACAAATTCGACGCTAATGAAATGAAGAAAAAAAATTGTTGCAGCTCAGTTTAACTCGTCAACTTAAACTTGAGAACTTTTGTGAATGAAACCGTTAGTAGAAAAATGCATTTTTTTTCTTCGAGATCTTTGTCTCGCCTTCTTACGTGTATTACTGTGCTAACCCACATTTTCACATAATAAA
The DNA here is from genome assembly GCA_027743895.1 of Seira musarum. NCBI lineage: Eukaryota > Metazoa > Arthropoda > Collembola > Entomobryomorpha > Entomobryidae > Seira > Seira musarum. The sequence goes on from JAHZMX010005324.1 coordinate 880, forward strand.
TATTATAATGCGCCTAAAGGACAAGACAAAAGCAGATGGTGATTATGCCGATGCTCCTCGTTTTAAAGGAAAACCTTGGCACTTGACATAGTTCAAGAGACTGGGAACTAACGAATTGTTGCGTACGAGGAATTACTGCAACATCTTCGCTTGTTTTTTTTTCTTTGTCACCCAAAGAAAATGAGTGATGATAATAAATAAAAATGCCATATTCTTTGCATTGCATAGTCAAAGTCAAACTTGTGATAATTTTTTGCTGATTAGACTAGAAAAAATGGATGCGGCAATAGCTTTTTTCTTTCTTCAAGTTGCATCGTCCCAACTTATGTAAATTAAGGGCAGTTTATGCACTTGAATTATTGTAACAGGGTTCATCGTTCACTTATCTTGGAGTGCGTATCTTTAGAAAAAAGTAGACAATTCTTGGTAAGGCAATCCTAATCCTGATGTCACGTAATAAAGCTGTGTAGGTGCGTATACACCTTGATCTTAATCTGATTTGCTTACAAAAAAATTGAGATTTTCTCTGTCAACTTCAGCAAATTCCAAAGTCATGGATTGTAGTGTGATGTTGACGCTAATACTCTTTGACAAGACAAAAGCCCGCTTGTGTCCCTGCCAATTGCTTATAGCATTACGTTTTGTATTAACTCTATCGTCGTGTCTTATCGAAAGGTATTTGAACTAGGGAGTTGCACAGTAGCTCAAGGGTTGCTTGATATCTTGAAAGGGTTAAACGTGGCTTAAGGGAACCCGGTTGCGACATTACGTAACATTGCTCCCTACCACTTTAAAATGTTAGCGTGGTTCATGTTAACTTTTATAAAGCTCCATTTATATAAAGGTTTTTAATTTATTGTTGAAGTTCACACTTTTTTGCTATCTTCTCTGCGAAATGGTAATTACATTTTCATAGATTGCCGAAATTGGGCTGAAATGAATGAGATGCTAAGTAGATTGCTCATTTGTCAGTATTAGAGCCGCAACTTGGGAATGAATGGTATTATTTGAAGATGGCTCGTTTTATGAATCACTTTTCATTTTTTACGTGTCAGTCATGTCACATGTCAACTTTATGAAGAAATATTGCATTTAATCTTAATTTACTGTGGAGGATTGTCGAGCTAAACGGTGCAAAGTGCATATTATTTGGTGATTTAAAAGTCACAAAAATCATTTCAAAACGCAAATATTTGAAAGGCGAATCTTTAAAAATTACACCATTGAAGAAAAAGAATTAAACTGGGGATGAGCGTTTGTCAAGTAGCAAAAGAACCATAAAACTCGTCGCTTTGGAATTGTGGGTAATAATGAACACCTGACCATCTCCTAATAAAGTTACAGAGTGGCAGGCAACACGAGAAATGAAATGATTTGCAATTAATGTGCAGTAATAAATAACCTCATAGCAATAAATCCAGCTACTCGAAGTAAGTAAGTACGAAGGATTTTCACTTGAAAATTCAAGATTTGGATTGGCATTGTCGATTTTTAATACCCAAAGCTCAAGCTCAACTATAGCCATCCATAAACACCTGTTGATTTTTACTAACCAAGAAAATCATTACACTTGACATTGCGGCTTCAAAGCCGCTTTGAGTGACAGTGGCAGATCACTTCCTTTCTAGGAAAACCTATCAATAGAGGAATAAAGAGGTATTATGATTTTTACTTGTAACGTTTCACACGTACATTAAAACATAAGCTACGTGCAGATTTCAAGGCCATTCTAAGGCAGCGATCTTGAGTAAGGTTAAGTTGTGGGAATGAGTTTATATTTATCGGAGGTCTTGATTTACGCAAAGTCCATCCTAAAAGTTTATTCTTTCTAAAATGTTTTATTGCAAAAGTCGAAATCATACATATTCATGTGCTTATTCATTGGATTTAATTAACATATCCATTGATTCTGTGCTAGTGATTCATTTCTTAAATGGTCTTAAATTCCAAACAAATTATCAAGTCACATTATTGTGCTTTGACTTTTTCAAACTAATGCTTCAAATCGTACCCGCTTTGCAAACGTTGGTCACTTTTTAAACAGTTGTAAAGAAGCAATGTTGACAGCAACATTTTGATATCTTCTAAAAAATGTACGAGTTGAACAATAAGAGCCTTCACGCATACAGATTTCACGGCACCTTAAATGTCTTACTGTTCAACAAAAGAAAATATGTATTGTAAACAGAATATTTCATGGTTTATTTTTAAATTTTCCACAAAGTTTACTTGTTAATGGAAAAATAATTTTGTTGATAAATCAAAACAAGCTTTTTATTCCTATTGTGTAGCAATTTGTAATCTGAAATATATTTTTGTGTATCTTTGCTCTTACATTGTATCGCGCTTTATGGATGACCAATTCAATTTTCAAACTGTTACATAAGTCTCAAAACCATGCATCCATTCACACACAAGCATACTTTTTTATATATTTCGTAGCACACATAATACAATCCAATTTTTTCTATTAAACAGGCGAATAATCAACAGTTTCGGTAGTTTACCTGTGTCAATTGCGTAAGTTCAACAAGGACTCCATAAAGTATTATTCAATTTTTGTTAGTATCGTACGAAAGCAATTACATGTGTTTATTCGGGGCCCTGCAATTTTCACATGAATTATCCCTGAAGCGCACTTTCTGCATTTCTATATTAGCTTATTAGAAAAATTGGTATCTCCAAACATGAAAGAGACGAGTTTTTAAAGCGATAATAAAAAAAATAAAATGGATGACATTCCTCTTATTCATCTTCGGTTTTTCTGGCCCAATGCTATAAATAATTGCTCTGCATTTCTAGATCTCTTGAAAAACTCAATAATGCAGCTCAGCTCCTTCAGGCTACCAAGTGAGTTTGTTGTGAATCATTTCAAGAAAAAGGTCATTTTTCTTGTTCGAGTGAAGCGTACACGTTTGTAAGTGGAAGGAAATTATAAATTTGACAATGGCTCGACTTGACTCGAGAGAAGTGACTGCTATTTAAACTTAAAAAACGGCGTAATTACGGATATTCAAGTTAATTTAGATTAACGCGAGGTCTAGAATGTCAGTATGTGTATGTGCGCATTCGTCATTATCACAATTGTCGATTTTTTTTAGGCAGAGGCAGAGCAATCATAAATTTTATGCGAATCCCTGTTCACATTATTTTCACACCGCCGCTAGTTCGTATGTGATTGAGAAATGAGTCGTTTTATTGCTTTCAATTGAAATCGAGATTCATTTTGTTTTCAATTTTCAATTGCAGTTCTTTCATTAAAAATGCAGTAGACTGCAACGTTTTCAGTTTAAAATGGGTTAGAGCTGCAGATGAATGTTAAAGTGATGATGATGAACCTGAACTAAAAATGATGCAATAAGAATATGAACGATAAAGAAGTAAATAAACACACACACATCGGTGCGGTTGTTATTGTGAGTCAATAAAAGAGACATTGTCCTCTCGTTTTTACTATCGACAAACAAAAACTGTTACTTCATGATTTTTGCGTAGGTACCTGAGAGAGGTGCTTGTCTTGTCACATCTGCTACTTGTCATCCTCTGTATTTATGTCCACTAGTTGTCTCCGTCTTTGTGGTTTCTCTTGGAGAAGCTCGTCTCCCGTGACATATCGACATGAGAAACGATATCTTGCGAGGGATTATTTTGAAACGAATGCAAAAGATTAATAGGCATAGATTTATCTTCGAACATGTTTTTAGATGTGATAATGACAGCTATAGTACATTTCTAGACCATCTCATCTAATGTACGTTTTGCATGTGACTTCTTAAAATTGGGGTTATGTGAGACATATCCCTAAAATTTTCCAAAAACAATAGCTCAGCAAAATTAAATGCCCTGCTTCATAATAACCGTAAATTTTTTCCAAGTACATTCTAGTTTTAACTTCCGAAAATCCCCAATAATACATTTTTATTACAGTTCACGCGTCTAAATTCTACCTCCATTTATGGTAAGTGTCGATTTCACCTTGGGTGTCCTCTCTCGAATTTTCCTTTGTAATCCACGCTTGTCATCGTTCTCCATCCCAGCTATTTTCACCTTGAATTTTGAATAACGCGACTATGACGCTATTTACTTTTTAAAAATCGCCATGTCGCACGTACCACCATAAAAGTAAGCACGATCTAAGGATAGCCTAAACGCTTTAAAGATAAACACACGTTTACCCTTAATATCTAAGAACTTCATTCCTCTTCAAAAATATTATGTTTATTTTATAATTCGAACTAAAATTATATGCCACTTTACAATTGCTTGTTCTTTCTTCTCCATTTTCAGTTTCAGTAGTTGACACAAAGGGCGGGTGGTCCTAAACATATTTTAATGACAAATGACGATGATCAAGCGAAATAGTAAAAAGTTATATAATAATAGGTGTAATAAAAACATGACGATATAACATTAATAACACACGACACGACTCCCATATCTCTTCTTTCCTCCTTCAGGTTCAGCCCGCGTAAGGATGGACGACGTAATCTGTTTACATTTCGAAGCCTTTTTCATCATCATCTTAACCACTTAACTTTTCCCCATATTCCTGAATCTATTTTTTATTATGAAATTAAGAAGAAATGAAACTCTCTTTTCATGTTTCGTTACCTTTAACGGCTAGCACAAGAATCCAATCTATTTCGGTGAGTATTATTACGCATTACCTGCCAATTTACATTTTTAAAAAAATATGATTTACAACTCAACGTGCACACTAGATAAGCTGAGGGAGAGAGAAAATGGATTTTCTATGCAGTTTTATTACGTAATAAAAAATTGTAAGGTACGAGTACGCATCGAAAACACGTATCATCACATGATCATTATCACCGAAATAGTCTGATAATTAAGCTCGTCTGATTTTATGTTATAAAGTAGGAATAGGCAGGTGCTTTTATAAAAATGATGATTCTGATCTGATAAATCTTGCTTTTTTTGTCAGAGGATGATGATGAGATTCACTTGATGAGGTTGCATTTCAGAAGTCAGAATGCTTTGAAATGGAGATGAAAATTTGACAAAGTCTCGGAGGAATTCGTGCATCTCCATTGAATCTCTCGGAATTCCTAAAAACATATGCCTACTTTAGTCAATGTGTGTGAACATGATTGGGGAGTACTTATGTATGTAGCACAGGACATGCGAATATTTAATCAGATATTTTTTGTAATATGTAAAATGATACAATGGTAAAATGGGACTGATTCATCATAAAATCGCGAACGAGGTAAGCTGTAAGTAGTTTGATACATCTTTTTTATCTCTTCTTCTTAATACATATGTGATTTCAGAAAGGTTACGCAATTTTTTGGAGCAATAGAAAAAGTAGAGAAATTGATTTATTGAAAGAAAATCATCATTTTTATCAAGATTTCAATAATCCAAGCTACTTAATTAAGCACTTCAGTGACAGACCAGCACACAAGTAAGTCTCCACAATAAGTCGATGTATTAAGTCAGCTTCTTCACATTTACATACATAGGCTTTTAGTATTTCAAGTGTGTATGCGACATATATTTAAAATTCTGATATACGGAAAATGATGAAATGCATATAAAAGTAAGGAAAAAGATAAAATATTCTTTTAAGTTCAAGATTACAAAATTTCAGACCACGAACGTTGTTTTGAAGTTTTTTGCAAGTCGTGCGAGCGAAAAGAAACAATTACTTTGCTAGTTGCATCTTCCTTCTATTTTTGGGTCAGTTTTTGTCATGATTTAGTTTTCTCTTTATGTTGATTTTTATCTCGACAAGGAATAGTATCATCGGCAAAGCTCATTTATGTTTACGATAAGTTGGTGAATAACAATGCGCTTGCAGGCATGACGGAAAAATGGTAGCCTGAGCTTCGAAGAACATTGAGGTGACAGAAGACATGTAAAAATAGGATAATAATAAGCACGTAAAGATTCTTCTTCCTTCCTATGTTTATTTACGTAGCGTTATGTAATTCTCGTTTCAAATTATATGCCCGAAACATCTAATCCACATTATTTCATTTTAAGAAGTAATTCATCTAAATTTCTATTACAGTTACAGCTACAGAATTATATTAATTAACTACATATTTGCTAGAATTAATCGAATTTTTTGGCCAGTCGTTGGGCATGCTTTTATATTTGCTCTCAACGAAATTTAATCCGACTGGATTAAAACAGAACAATAATTATAATCATAGGACTAATTATGAAATATCTTGCAATCGGCAACCATTGCTCCATAATCTGATAATTGTATCTCTAAAACCACCATCTTGTATTTCGTATTTTCAAACAATGCCAGATATTTTCGCAATGAACGTAACTTTTCCTGGGGCGATGTCACTTTTTAAACCTTTCTTGAGCCAGTATGAAACCGTCGTGTGTCGCTTTTTTCATTGCGGCTTTTGTTATGCAACAATCAGACCAGGTCAAAGGGGTTATAAGAGTCAAGACTCGAGTCAAGAGTAACTGCATGTTTTGCTTTTTGCCTGACTTGAATTCACTAAATATTGCTTAAGCCAGTGGTTACATGTCATTGCTCGTATTTGCAGTTTTATTGCAAGTGCAACTGATATTATTGCATTTCCTAGCGCAATCCTTACTCGGTGATCTTTTACCCTTGCAATTTCGCTCATAAAGTAATTATCAATGATCAAGGGCCATTTAAAATTAAGGAACTGTCATTTTTACATGATCCAAGAAGAATGTGTCATTACATCAGTTTTTCGTTGCTTGAAAAATTGTGCGGCAGAGTCTATTTTTGTTCGTAAAAATTCAAAATAGAAGGAACACAGGCTTCCTTTGTTTTTTGTGGTTTCAATATTTTCATTAAAAGATTTCCGTAGACATCAAGTACAAACTTTCTTTGAGGCTTATGGGTTTTAATATTTTTAGTGTTTGAATGAACAACGCAGGCATGCGAATGTAGGTAAGTAGGTACTTACCTTGAATTACGAAATTCTCAATTCTCTAAATCTTCTAAGAATATCTTTATCCCGCTAAAGCTGCAGTTGTCAGAAGATGTACATTTGTTTATTGCGATTATTGTCTCTGCTTGCTCACAAATAATAGATAACTTAATTAACGGATAAAATAAGATTCAGTCAAAACAAACCACAAGGAATCGTTGATTTCATCAGATTCTTAATACAAAATCGGCTTGACTGATTCATGATGAAAGGATAAAATTGAAAAAAAAGATGACAATTAGTGATGTGATATCAAAATAAAAAGGTATACGACAAATTATGAGTCATCAACTTGACAAGGGTTAGAATAGGTATTTTGATATTGCAGAAATTGCAATTAGGAAAAGTTGTTTTTGAATTAATCATTGCATTATTGCATAAAAACCAACCAAGTATTTATACTTACGTTTAAATTAAAATACCTCTGAGAGCTGTTTCTCCTGTATTTCTCAGAAAAGCAGTGACGTAAATATTTATCAATTGACAATTGATTTCGATTTCTCGGTTCAGTTGACGAATGGGTGACAAACTTATACATGTACGACCTTGATTTAATAATCCATTAAGTATATAATAGTGTTTAATTTATCACGAAGAAACGAAATATTGTATGCATAATACAACAGCAATTTAAAGATGAGCAAACAAATAAGAGCACTCAAATCTAGGAAGACTCTTCTTAACTTTTTCGTAGAGCATAAAAAATGAGCCATGAAAAAATAGATTTGTTTTTTGCTTGCCACCACTGCACCATTTATTATCCTCACTGAGCAAACTTGACTTTGAGATTTGACGTAAAAAATGAAGATGCGCGAAAACTTAACCCTGTCAGTACTGAAAATAATAGCTCTAATAGAAATTGTAGACAGTAAGCTGTAAATTAATTAATGAAACAATCAGACCTTCAATAAAAATGATGACGTTTCATTTTCACTTCTTCCTTAAAAGATGAGCTTGAGCTACAAAATCGCATTTATGAACTTCATTACCTTTTCAAACAAAAAATGTAATTAGTTCGAGGCCAAGTAAAGCTGAAAAGATTTATATTGACCTCCGCTTCGTTTTTAGGCGAAACTGTACATTAAAAAATGATCACCGGCATTAATTTTACATGCTGACCACCTAAGCTATAAAAAATTAGGGCTGATTGTTCCCTTTCATCTATTTTGAAAACAAGCCACAACGAATCGGGAATTTTTTTATATGCGCTTCACTCAAACGAGAAGAAAACATCTTCATTTAGATCAAGAAACCGTGTAATGTATTCTGTTTCTGATTGACCAGGTAGGTAAAATATTTTCTGCTGTCTCATCACTGTCAATTGTGAAGCCCATTAGAGAGCACTAAAAAGGCTTTATTTTTGCTACATCAATGAAACAGAATAAGAATTAAAATCACGATCGTGACTCATCATTAATCAAGAAAGCGCTTTTATAGCTAATATGAGAAGCTTCTGTAACTGTAGCCACAGACGGTTATGGTGCTAGTGGCATTGCCACTGTCACTTCTGTATTTGACTTGTGCATCCTAATTACAAAAAAATGGATCGGGATGTCCGTGTCCATTTTCTTATTTTCTTTTAATACGCACATTCCCGTTGATTTACTGATTTTACACATTATCTCATCTTCATCCACCACTGATCTTCTTTTTATTCCCTCTTGTTTTTCAACTTTGCATTGCAGACACAATTTACTCATGGGGATCTAACCATTTTGTCAGCAGAATGCCGGAGCTTACCTTGACTCCTATTTAATGACTTTCTTGCATCCAAATTGATTTGACAAAGTGAGCAATAAAAAATTTGGGACTGATTGAATTACTAAAGATCAAATGGCTATTTGCGGGACTTTGCCACAAAAGGTTCATTTTTTCGACCGCAGGTAAGCTCTTTTGATGCAAAAGACCGATTCTTACAATTGAGGATTCTTTCTTCGTGAATTACAGAAATGTGGATGTGTTCACGGACCAAACACAATGCCAAAAAATTTGCCAAATGATCCTTGAAGCTGAACCCCTATTTGTGGAGTGTATCGTTATTTCGTTAAATGCACTGACGTCATTTCACACGATTACTCAAGGTATATCTCCATGTATGCCCATAAGGCCAACAAGATGAGCTAAAATGCAGAAAGTAAAAGTCCCGACACTTTTCAATTACCAAATTAATAAAAAAAATGGATCACTTTGCTCACACGGCTGAGAATTACACGGAGCGCATCGTATTTGTGCTTTTTTAAGGGACTACTGAAGCGACAATCAGAAAGATTCTCATTTACGAGCCATTTGAAAAAAATGTGTTTCATTGAAATTGAAATTATAGATGAAGATGAAGCTTATATGATACATTATAGGAAGTGTTACATTTTAAAAAGAATTCGCTAGAAATATACCAAATTCCTAAAGGTCAAATCCATTATAACACATTTTCGCATTAAACAATGACAAATGAAAAAGGTTATGAAAATAATAAATTGTAAATATTGGTTTGTCTATGTTGCTCCATTTCAATTATTTGGAATTAGGAGAATGTGAACGTGTCGGAGGAGGAGAATGCATTTCTCAATCATAGACATTTCTTTTCAACCATTTCATGAAATAGATGACCTCAACTGCAACAGAAAGTGTTATCTCATCCATTTTGTTGGCGGTTCTCTTGGAATAAAGTGCCTCCTCACAGTTGAGACGCAAGACAGATGCTTTTTAATTGAATAACTATCCATTCTTGGGGAGATAGATTGTGGGATGATGGAATGAAGTTTTGATTTAAAGTCATCAATTTTTATACATTCCCCAGCAAGCACAGAGTAATTGATGATGGGACAATTCATCGTAAATTGCGGAGCGTTTTGAGATCATCCCATATCCCCATCATATCATCAAATCAACACGCCATTTGTTTCGAGCTATTCATTAGTTAGGTCTAGGCGCTTTGCACAGCATGCGTGTGTGTCGTTGAAGAAGAAGGAGACTGAAGAGGAGACGGTCTTTTTTCGATGAAATAAAATTATATTTGCCTGTGGCCATCTATTTCATGATTTTGCTACTGAATTAAGTGCAATATTCGTATTTTTATGGGGGGATGTGTGAAGTAAGAAAGAAATTAGGATGATTCGGGGGAGGGCAACGTCAATTATTTCGAGATAGTAGTTAGAATATGTGAACTCGACGGGTTGAATTGAATGCCACTGGCCAAATGACGACCGATGAAAGCGAGTATTTTAATGGCTGCTGCTATTCAATCTTGAGACATAACGCGGCGTAAGATACATTGAACTTGGTTTATGGATTGCGAAATCCGAAGAATGTAAGAATTATGAAATCGTAATCATGATTTTTCAACAAAAAAAACATCATTGCGTTTACTACAGGTTATAAAAGTGAAAGTCTACAAGAATGGTAGCACCGAAACATTAATAATGGAATGTTACTTAAAAGTCAAAAGTCATCATTAATGAAGATACTATGAAGACATCTACACACAAAACGACGGGTTGAATTGAATGCCACTGGCCAAATGACGACCGATGAAAGCGAGTATTTTAATGGCTGCCGCTATTCAATCTTGAGACATAACGCGGCGTAAGATACATTGAACTTGGTTTATGGATTGCAAAATCCGAAGAATGCAAGAATTATGAAATCGTAATCATGATTTTTCAACAAAAAAAAACATCATTGCGTTTACTACAGGCTATAAAAGTGAAAGTCTACAAGAATGGTAGTACCGAAACATTAATAATGGAATGTTACTTAAAAGTCAAAAGTCATCATTAATGAAGATACTATGAAGACATCTACACACAAACACCCGGCGTTTTTTTCCTTTTTTTAAATTTTGATTTTTATTTAAAAACTGTAGGAACTAGTGGCAGATACTGGCTTTAACTATTGAGTTTAAAAGACATTGTGTGTTTTCATGTCGCTTCAATTCGCTACACAAGTTTTGGTTGGACATATTCTATGTACAAAAAACAACAAAAAGAAAGTGTGACTACTAGTGACCATTATAGTTAAAATGTGAGCTAATTTGCAAGACTAATAGGATCCTTGGCATTGAAATGGCAAGAAAACAATTGAAATAGGCAATAGGTACATGCGTTTACTCAAAACTAAAATTGTTTGTTTTGAATAACAGGAGGAGGAAGCATTTAATGAAAACCGCTCTGTCACCGTCTAAATACTAGACTTTGATTCACGAATCGAGATTGTATTTTGTAAAAATCAGGAAGAAATATTTTTAATATGGTTTTTTTCCATTTTAATCAATGCAAGGCAGTTTAAAGAAATTGGAGCATCTGAAGCAGACATTATGAAAAAGAAGCAACACACGAAGCGATGCTTGAAAAAAGATGCACTATAACGACCTTAAAACTACATAAAATGAACATTTACAAAAACATCTTTTTGCAAAAGAACGACAAGAGTATTTATAGGAAACTCATATTTAGCTCCAGAAAGTCCTTAAAAAGCTTACGGTTATTAGGAAAATCAAAAATCATTAACATTAAAATGCGCCCTTTCTAATTGTAAATTGTAAGCACACAATAACAGCAATATCAGGTCCCTATATGAATTTCCAATCGCTTTGAAGGGTACGAAAAAATGATTCATTGTCAGTTTTCATTTTTTCTCACAGTTTTGACAGTTGAAGCATAAAATCTTCTTCATTTCATTAAGATCATGAATCATTACCTGCTTGGTCTTGG
>JAHZMX010005325.1:0-116596 GCA_027743895.1 Seira musarum
TTTACCCCAGCAACCGGCGCGCGTTTGAATTACCTTTGTTTTCCTGATTCTAATGCAACTCAGTTTGCTGTGTTCGTTGCAAAACAACTTCACATCGACTGCAATGAGTTCTAAAGTTGAGGTGAAGTAGAACCCAATTTAGAACTCATGACAGATTTTTGTTTCGTTGCAAAACAAATCTACTATGAGGAACGTCACGGTAAATTGAGAATAGAAGGATATTGGAAGAGTGAGGTGGATATAAAATATCGTTTTTTGTTGTAGTCCTCGTGTAATGGTTTTTTAAATGTATTTTCTTTCGAGTGAGTTCTCTATCATTCTCCAGTTTGTTTTAAATGAGAATTGTTTTGTAAAAAAATTACGTTTTTGACAACTGTTGCCAAATGAAGTTTATTTGTAATTGGGTTTTGAGAGCAGTTCTAGATAATTTCTTTTCTACTACAACAACAAAATTCAATTTATTTTATTTTTTAAAATCCAATATTGTTTTTGCTTGCTCTTTTAAAATGTTAGAAAAAGTTTCAATTTTTTTTTGTTTCATTAAACATTAAATTAAAGAAACGTCAAGTGTATGTGTTTGAGAAGAATGTAGGAGTTGGTGGAACCGAGAGGGAGGTGGTGTGGTGGTCATCATGATAATGAGAAGAAATGGTTGTGTTGTTTTTTCCCCCTTGTACAACGACACTCAAGGAATAAGCAAGAAAAAAGAAAGAAAGCAAGAAAGAGAGGATAAAAGAAACTCTTTTTGTGTTTGTTTGACAAACGACACACTCACTCACTCACTCACATACACGCACGCAATTTGTGTGTATATCTGACGTAAATATGAGCAGTCCAAATTATCACTTTTTTCTTTCGATATACTTTTCTTGTTCTAACGGGAGCTTTTTTTTCACACACAAGTTCAACTAATTTCACACCTTTTTCTAATTAATATGCACTATTTGCACGCGGTGAATGATATATTTTTTTTAATTTACAAGGCTGCTATACACAATGTCATGTCCATTTCACCACTTATTGCACCCGATCTTTGTTCTTCACACTACAACTTTGAAATAAATTTGATGCATACATTCAAGATTAATCGGGATTCTATAACATTGTTTTTGGTTTCAGGGTAATTGCAGTTAAAATGCTCAAAGTGGGTTCTTAGATAATTACACAACACTGCTACCTCCTCCTCTTTGATATTCCTCATCACTATAAGTATTTTCTTTTAAGCTTTTTTGTAAGATTAAGATTTGGTTGGTATTCGGGTATTCGTAATAAATAATATTTTTTTTGTTTGCTACATTCGTACCAATCATGTGAATCTTATTAGGATTTTTCAAAAAAAAAAAAAAAAAAAAAAAAAAAAAAAAAAAAAACTTGATGTTGTTTCTTTTCACATTATCATGTGGGAAAAATATCTTTATGCATTCACAACGCGAAATTCGAAGTGCGAAAAATGCAAAGTTTTTGTTGTATTTAAGAAAAGTAATGTATTTTTTAAATTGCTTACTATTATAAATATCAACCCATACGACAAGGAAAAAAATAGAGAGAGAGAGAGAAATGAAGAAGTGTTGGCTGACCTGAAGTATTTTGGGATGCCTGTACCGTTCAAGAGCTTTGACACTGGCCCGTAGCAGATCCGCCATCATCTCTTTCTTCTTCATTTTCTTCTCCACCATCTTCTTCTCAAACACGAAAATGGAGACCTCCTTTTAAAACAAAAACAACAAAAGGAAAAAAAAAAACATTTTTAAAAAGATGGACACCCCCAAGTGTGTACAAGCCCACCCCATAATAATGTATGTATAATTAAAAGAGAAGAAGACGAAAAACTAACTTTTCCATCGCACTTTCTCCATCCGTCGTAGACTTTCCAGACGTGTTCAGGCCCAGCACTGCACACATATTTCCCCACCTCGAAGAAATTGAGTAAGGGATTGTTGCTCAAGATCGACTCGGTCTTGTGATGACCCTGTTGTTGTTGGTAGTAGTAATGAGGGGGTTGTTGCTGATGCTGTTGTTGTTGTTGCTGAGGTGGTTGTTGGTGATGTTGCTGCTGCTGCTGTTGTTGTTGGTGGTGTTGTTGTGGATGATGATGATGGGAGGAGGATGATGAGGAGGTGTGGTGGTGGTGGTGATGGTGGGACTGAGGAGGGGCAGCAGCGGCAGCAGCAGCGGTGGGTTGTTGTTGTTGCTGTATCACAGATTGGGAGATATTTGTCGACGAGCTGCTGTTGTGCTTGCTGAACTTGAACATGCTGGTAAACTTGAACGGGTTCAGGGTGGAAATGATTTGATGGGAACTAACCACCCGTTGATTCCATTCACATAATTTTTTTAATTTTCTTTTTCTCTAATCACTTTTCTTATTATTTATTATATATTTTTTTTTGGGGTGTAGCCTAGTACTACCTGATGAACATACCACCTGTAGGAATTTGCCCTGAAGAAGAAGCAACTATATATAGTCCTCCCTCTATTTTTTTCCCCTACTTTCTTTCTGGTAAAAAAAATGGAGGAACCAGTGGTGGTGGTGGTGCTTCTCCTGCTGCCTCACAACTCGCACTATACATATCGTGGAAGCGTCTCTCACTTTCTCTTTTTTCTCTTTCTCTCTCTCTCTCTGCTTATGTGCATATTGTGGTGGTCGTGATGGTACGCTTTACACGGGTCGTTTTTTTTCTCTCTTCTCCTTCTTCTTCAAACCATATTGCATCGTTGATGGTCCCATATTGCTCGAGTCCCGGACGAGGAAAATCTAAAAAAAAAAGCAGCAGCAGCAACATGAATGAGTTTACTCTCTTTCTCCGTTCATTAAAAAGCTCCCATATAGTGAAATTCAACAAGCAGCAGCCCATGTGAAGACGACGACGGGGAAGAAGAAGAAGAAGAAGAACATCTTTTTTTTTTCCTCGCACAGGCGTCGTGTTTTTTCCTCGGCATATGGTTCTTTCTACTTACTACTACAATTATATATTCTCTCTCCGTGTGTGTCTCTCTCTCGTGTGTGTGCGGTCCACTGATGATCATCATGTCTCTGTGTTTGCAAGTGATGAATACGATTTATAACTGATGCACAGGGGATGGGACCAGAGAGAGAAAACTTTATTTGAAAAACGCTTTTTTTATACATATAAACGTCTCTTGGGATGATCCAGTAGTGAATTCCAAACAAATTGAGATTTATTATCATTCTTCCAAAGAATATATTATGTGCATGAATGCGGAAGAATAAATCGCATATTATCATCATTTGATGTGATATTAGTATTGTGCAGTAATAAGAAGCGTGTCACGGAATGAATTTATTATTATATGATATGTGCAGTATGATTAAAATCTTGTACAGTTGAGATATTATCATCAGGTATTTATGTGTAGTAGTGTGATTGTAAATATGTACTATAAATGAATGAGATGGAGAAAGTATAATATTATGTATTTTAAAAGAAATCATGGCGGTAGGTAAATGTACAAGAAATAGAAAGAAAGAGATTTCGGATGAGCGGAAAAGCGTGAAAAAAACGAGATATTTGAGGTGGAAGGAGAAAGAGAGAAAGTAAAATTGGATTTTTTTTTCTTCTCTCTCTCTCTCTCGTTGTCTCACTATCCGTGTATTTCTGGAGATCTCACTCATGCACACACACATACACACGCAAGCAGAGAGAGAGAGAGGAAATGGGAACAAGTCGGGCATTATTATTAACATGTATATATGTAGTATGTAGTTTGTAATATGAGAGCAACAGGAGGGAGGAAAAAAACTGTTGAAGAATTGTACTTTTTTCGTTTATCTACGACTCGTTGAATCTTCTTTAATCACATTATTATTAAATATTTTCTTTTAAATTCAAAAGTGGTTTATTAAAATTTTGTTTTTCTTAAAAAAAAACTGAAGAGATAAACTTTTTTCTTTATAGAATTTATATATGTATAGCCAAATGGCACATGGTTTGATGAGCTGAACAACCTACTGATATGACACAACTACATTATTATACTGGCCATCATGACTGCTTCAATTATTATTATTTAGGCTCTTAATGTGGCTTTTTAAAAACGTTAAATAGGAGTAGGTTTTTCTAATCTAAGTAAGCCATTTTCTTTCTTTTTTATGGACGTGCGTATTTTGATAGAAAAGCGAAAGAAAACTTTTGTAGGTAATTTTGAGCGATAATAATGATCTATTTATATGTGTATAGAAAAGTGGAATATTGGAAACTATATGTACATGTATGTACGGGATCTAAACGGGTGGGTAGGGAAAGTGATGTGGTACGGTTTAGTTCAAGAGATATGGTACGGTGCTTTAAAAAAAACTATTGGGTGTGAGTTATACATGATGAACGCTGCTGCTATGGAAATACGGAAGAAGCTTTGTATAACGAAAGTTGGATAAAAGCGGGAATCGTTGCAACGAATGTGTGTAATTATTGAGGATTTTTACTCCAACGGACTCGCTTTCCCCGTGCCTGAGCGATGTATTATAAATAACGTAATCTATGTGGCCATGACAAAAATAACGCGTAATCTATGTAACCCGGACAACACTAATAATATATGTCGCTCTAATACAACCCTTAATGTGATATGACGATTGTACAGGTGAAATATGGTCAACTCGAGTGTTCCCTCCTACGAAATTAATTTTCATTCAATAATTTTTGTACGTGAAGTTTCATATTTTAAAATGGAAATAATTACATATTTGCAGCATTAATAATATTAAGAGATTTGATTTTATGTGAATGCATGCATGAGTTTAGTTTGAAATAAGTCATACGGGAAAGCGTGATCAGCGAAGTAAGTTTTGTATGAGCTGGATGGAAAATAAGAAATTAGAGTATGGTCGTGGGGGAAACATGAAACGGTTTAAAAGGAAAACTAGAGAAAGATCGGAAGAAAGCACTATGGAAACCATGTGCGCTCTAACGGGAGAAAGTGGTAACAGAGGTTTGGTGAAACAGGAATTGAAGGGAAAAGTTGTGGCATCTTGCTACATAAATACAAAGCAAACGACGATGGTGGTGATGATATCATCGTTGGGTATAATGCTAGATGAGAGGAATCATATATTCTCTTACTCAAATTCCAGGATGAAAAAAATAATACGTTTACTTATCAGCACTAATTGGTTCATATAGAATTGTTAATGACGTTCTGCAATAAACAAAGAGTTTCTTTTTTCCATCACATGATAATATTATGATCTCTATTGTAGATTCTCTACGAATGACTACATTTTTCCAAATGAATTTAAAAAAAATGACATGTATAAATGAAAGAAGTTCATTTCTGTTATTTAAGAGGCGTATTAATAATTATGAAATTAAAAGTACTACAGTTTACTCTATTACTACACTGCTACTGAATAAGATATTAATTATTATTGTGAATGTACCATCACGTAGATTCTCACGTAGCTGCTCACGATAGGATATTATACGTACGTTATACTTAAAATATGTGGTATAATCAGACTTTATTTCTTCTTTTCCTTTTTTTTGATATGACTCATACTACATATGTGGACAGTGGAAAAAAAAGATCAAAGTTAAATAGTAATGTTTTTGTATCATATGGTTGGGTATTACTAACATGTACACATTTTATGTGAGGAATGAATAAGACAAGTGCTAAGTGAGTTTGAGTTAGGGTGAAACCTAGAATGTGCTGAGAATATATATCGTGACAATCTATTCTGATTTTTAAAATGTAATAATAATTAACTGGTTTATTGGGATTTAAAAAAAAGTGATTTAAAAAAATAAATTTAAATATTTCATGTGGGACGAGTCAAAGGAGTATATTATAGATTTATATATATCAAAATTAAATAGCTTTAATTGTGATATTTTTTAAACACATTTAGTTTCGTGCCATTTCAGTTTTGACGTAAAAAAAAGTATTTTTTGTTGTAACTTTGCTTTGTGAATCATTTAATAAACCGAGATAATAGATAGTTGAAAAAAATGGAGTCGTTGTATCAGAACTACTCCACAACAGACTTTCACAGGAAGGCACAGGCGGTCGCTTCCAACGTTCACAAAATCAGTCAGAATGGTTAGACAGTTTTTTTTTCTAAACAAAGTGGTTTGCATTAATTTATAAATAATAATATTTTATTGTTCTGTCGTTTGTTTGTATAATAGTGTCATCGATGAACCGGATGCTCCAGCAGTTGAATGCTGGAAATGACCCATCAACGAGCTCGGAGCTCAGGAGTCAGTTGTGAGTGGGAGTCATTACTACATTTATCACATGTCAAACACATTTAATTTCGTCATCAAGAATCATGTGTGTGTTTAAATATGTTGAGTTTTAAAAAAAATGTTATTTGGAATGATATTTGAAGACACAAGATAACGCATTATACGGGTGGATTGGCAAAGGATACGAGCGCAGACCTGAAAGAACTGAACAAGTTCAACCTAACGGATCAGAAAGACCAGCAGCTGAAGATACAACGGGACAAACTCACCCAGGACTTTGGCTCCGTACTCAACTCATTCCAAAGTATCCAGAGGTATAATTTAGTAATAAAGTAATATGATATTAATTAGGAGAACTTTTAAGAAGCTCTTGAATAATATATCATTGTCGTGTGTGGTGTGTAGGCAAGCAGCCCAGAAGGAGAAGGAGTTGCTGAAAGCGGAATCGACAGCAGCGAACCAGTCATGGAACCTGGAAGGTCCTCCATCATCTCGCCAGCAACAGCAGCAGCAACAATCCCAGCGGAACCGCCAGATGCAGTTGATGATGGAGGACGAGAGTTCACTGGAAGAGGTTCGTCAGCGGGAGCAGGCCATAAGACAACTGGAGTCTGATATCTTGGATGTGAACCAGATATTCAAGGTAATTAGAAATAAGTATCGTTTGCAAATTTTATTACGTTTTGTTTTGACCATATTATATTCATGTTATGTTATGTTATGCATATTATGTTTATATTCAAATCTTCACTCATTTCTACTTTCATTCTTCCAGGAGCTTGCGACGATGGTGCATGAGCAAGGCGAGACGATAGACTCGATTGAGGCGCATGTCGAGTCCGCCCAGATCCAGGTCGAGGAAGGGACGAGACAACTTGGCCAGGCCGCCACGTATCAGGTACGTCGACAAACTAATAAATGTATTTTAATTGTTCACAAAAAAAAACACTAATATAAATGGAATGTGTCGTGTAGAACAAAGTGAGAGTGAGGAAACTGCAGATATGTATAGCGCTGGCAGTAATAGCACTGGTCATGTTCTTGATCATTTACTATTCATAGCGAATTTTTCTCTATGTCTTTCACGCTGCGTCTTCTTCTGGACATGCACGTCGTAATCAATCTAAACCTCCAGGAACGGAAGCGTAGGAAATATTTTTACTTTTTGTTTATCATCACTTTAATCGTCGTGATTCTTCTCGTGTTATTCAAAATTTTTGAGTAAATCTTTATTAAACATTACACTCATTTACAAACTACAATTCCAACAAAAAAAACCGTACACATGCAATTTTTTCTTATTTCCAAAAGAGCCCTCATCATCATCATCAAAAAAAACAAAAGCATTTTTATGAAAAAAAAAACCGAAGAAGAAAATAGTAAATTAATAATAAACAATATAATTGTCATAAAGTTATATATTTGTTATATGGCGAAAAAGAGTAAGTTATACCCCGCCCTCGATTGTGGAAATCTTCATGGTACAGTAGTAGATCGCACGGAGGAGGAAAAAGCACGCGACTATGAAAGCTCCCAGGTACGCGACAAAGAGACCGCCCTTCTTCGTGGCCACTTGGTACGTCCCTACCGTTACTCCGATCCCAATTAACAGGAATATGAACGCGAGGACGAGGTGGAATATACCGCGGGAACGAGCAAAGTCTGGACCAACTGAGGAACTGTGTTTAGTTTTTAAAAAAATATGACATCGACATCATCACCATTTCGAAACATTTATTAGTTTTCAGTTGTGTTATAAAGCAATGCTTACAGCTTTCGACAATGTGGACATCGAGCCAACGAATTGTTCAGTGTATTGAAAAGGAACGAGTCAGCGCAGTGGGCACAATTGACACGGGCCATGCCCAAAGGTACCGCTGGCAGAGCTGGACTCGGGGCCAAGTTGATTATTCGCTTACCTACAACAACACACGAACCAATTATTTTAAACATGATGTCTTAAAATTAAAACTGCCTCAGTTCCAAATAAAAGTTTCAGAAAATGTTTTCAATTGTTTTCGTACAGTTAGGTCTAGGGCACGCGATCCGTTGTGAGCTGGCCCTGCATATGAGCAAGCAGTTGCACGGACATCTCACGTACTTTTTCCCTGGCGGGGGATTTCTGATTGGCTACACCCACAAATTATTATTTTAAAAAAATAACAATAAAAACTTCATGTTTAAAATCACGCATCACTGCGGGAGGGTCCAGTATTTTTATGTGTTTAAAAAAGTTACCGTCGCTTCTGAGCACTGGGCACACTTGACGACATGTTGTTCTCTCTTGTCAGTGATGTCGATGGAGGCCTGACACACCCGACAAGTGACCATCGACCCGGAAGGTAGGGACACATATTCGAGTGTAGACTTGTCTGACGCATTCACCACCACTGCAGCACTATTATTGCGGGATGAAAGATCTGGATCTGTAATGACCACCACTTTATCTGCACATTAGGGGGTGAAATAAATTAAATTATCGGTTGAAGAAAAACATTTAATCAAATACTCGTGATATGTATTAAATTTCCTACCTTGTTGTGGTCTTGATGAGGTGGTTGTGGAGAGGAGCGGTTGATTCTCGCCGTCCATGTTTGAATGACTTTTTTAAATTTTAAAAGTAGTAGTTTAGTAGAAATAGGGTTGGTTTTTTTTAAACATAAAACGCACGTCAATGTCGTGGATTTATTTTATTCATCCACCAACGAAACATGTAACATTACATGTCTAAATAGAATCTCTCCATTTATAAATCCGTTGAAATGGAGGAACAATGAATCATTCCAAAAATCATGTACGTTGAATGATGGGTGATGATCGAGCTATTTCCAAAAAAGATGTACTAAGATAGATGTCACAAGATAGAGTCTTTCTTTTAATGGAATAATAATAATTGTGATTTTTATTTTGCACCCTATACACAAATGATATATTGGGAAGTTCGTGATGACCAAATAGAAGATGTATATGTAATATTAACTCCACCACCACCTCTTCCCTGTGCAAGCAAAAATGAGATATATGTGTACGTAGCAGTAGTAGTGTAAAAGCATATCGTCATCATGTTCCTCTCAGCAGCAGATCAAGAAACACGGATGAGCATTATTATTTTTTACTTTTTCGTTGGTGTTCGATGCTGATAATAATAATAAAAAAGCGTATCAATAAGTTTGGGACAGCTTCCTATACAATAAAAAAATAGTCATCCTTTGTCCAGAAAAAAATAGCCTCAAATCATTATTACATTTTGCTTGAACTAACTATCGACTTTAAAATGAGGATGTAGGAGGTAGTATTCTTCAGATTAAATATTGTCAAAAAGCTTTTATGATATAAATGGTCATCATGAGGATCGTATTACATTTAATGCATGAGTCCTCACTTGGAAAAGGTGTGTGTCATGTGAATCATCTGATTCGTCTTTTTATATGGAGGATATGTATAATTATTATTTTGTAGTGATTATACACTACATAGTTGTTTTATGTGTACAAGAAAGGGTAATAATAATTATTGTTAGTATGAACGAATGAATTAAGACAAAGGAAAACGGCATTTTTGCATGAACATATTATGCACATGATTTACACGAAACAAATTACGCTTTCACGATCCTTTTTTTTATTGAAGAGAATTGAAGAGAATAAAGCAGATCCTGGCTGCGGAGCATTTTTTTAAATTATTTCATAATGCTTATTTAACTTCAAAGAACGCTAAAACCGAGAATCCTAGTGAAATCTGAACGTTTACTTAAGAATTCGATTGATTTTGGCGTTAAACATATCGGGTTACTCCTTCATGTAAGAACGTTAACTACAATTAATTTTTCTTTGTAGAAAAGAAAAGAAAACTCCGCAAGACGTAAAAATGTTAAGATTAACTCCACCGAGGTAACTCTCAACGAATTTGTTCTAATCTTTTACCACTACGTGAATGTCTGTTTGATTCTACAAAACGATGGCTCCAATTTTTTCGAGAGACGAGTTAGTTAGTAACAAGAAGATTATGTAAACGGCAAGGGAAATTTCTGTGAGCCAACCCGACTCCCTGTTGCAGGCTCTGACAAGTTAATATTAAATACGTCACTTTCCGTGCAAAATAACAGGTTTCATCATCAATTTCTCAAATAACTCAATTGAATTCAATCAATTCAACTGTATCAATACTACAACCGGATGTGAAAAAGATGCGACCCCCAAACAACGTACTCCCCTTTTTGGATCCCCGTTTTAAACAAAAGTATCCATTTCTGAAAACGAATTTGACTACCAGGAAATTGCTAAAAGATACCACACACTCTCATGGAAAATTATATAATATATAGCATTCCTCGATTTATAGAAGTCGGAAGTCGATCCTCCCTTAAATCTAATCATAATTCGAAAGAAATGTGATATTTTGCATACGATGTAATGTAATGTAAATGGTCATGCTCAGAGTCTGAAAGACGGTACGGAGCTGGTTCTTATCTACGAGACGTACCTGAGAGAAATAGATTGGTCTCATGCAAATCGGTTTTTGTTTGTGGACCGTCTCCAAATTCACGGTCTCCAAAAAAGTTGGAAGGGAGGGAGAAAACAAAAACGCGTTATTATGCTGACGTTCCTCTGCGTTTGCCTCATAAAATAAGGACAATGACAATATTTATAATATGAATGAACGAATGATTTGAATGAAGACAAGGGGAAGTTTTGCATGCATTCCAATCACAAAAAGAATTAATTATACATACCTATACCTATTTACTTTTTTCACGATGCTTAAATATCTCTCATTTCTTTGCACTGGTTTACGAAATAGAATTATTATTAAATGAGAAAACTTTTATTTTAAATCCCTATACGAATTTCCATTTTCTTGGACTCAACTTAAACTTGGTCGACTCTTCTGTGGTGGACTCTTATCTATTTCTCATTTCCTTTAATCAAACTGATTGTTTCTGAAGAGCACTACGTCTTCTACAGACTACTTTATTATGTAAAGTCTTGTTGTTATAGAGTGATTTCGAATCGAATTTTGGCGCGAGTCTCACAGTCCAATATTGAACGTTGTGAATCATCAATCAACAAAAACAATTTTCTGGGGATTTTTGTAAATTTATAATAATTGTAACTTCTTCCTTTCGTGTGTTCGAACTAGTTTTCGTGACGGATTTAACATTTTTTTACATATAACTAAGTTAATACGTAAAAAAAGTATGTACGAAAACTGAAATAATTGCCATTAATCTAGATATAGGATCATGCTAATAATTGTACTGAATAATAAATCTTTTTGTTTGTTCCAGCATGGCCAGTCTCACGGAAATGTTTTCGGACAGTTTCGTATCATCATCATCTTCAGACAACTCGTCGGGTGATAAGCTGCAGCTGATATGTTCGCCTCCACCACCACCATCCCAGGACAGATTGCCCCCATCTGACGTGAAACTGAGCTTTGCCCAGTTCTATGGGAAATCGAGTAGCGCTGCTGGGGAAGGGGAAGTACTTGATGCCGACGTGGTTCAAAGTTTGCAGTTTAATCATAGTGGGGATATGATAGCCGTGGGGGATAAGGGTGGACGTGTTTCCGTTTACAAGCGGGACAATGAGAAGCCGTTTAGGATCGTCAACTTCAAACCTTATATCCAGTTCCAGAGTCATGAGCCGGAGTTTGACTATTTGAAGTCAATCGAGATTGAAGAGAAGATCGTACAAGTGAAATGGGTGCCGAGGGACACGTACGCCAGGTTCCTGTTGAGCTGTAACGATAAAACTGTCAAGTTGTGGCGGATTGGGGAGAAAGTTTGTAGGGCTCCTAGCACCGAGAACTTGATGATACTGGCCAATAATAATCACAACAACAACAACAACTTGGCCAGGTTGACCATTCCAAAGCCCAGTAATAGTATTAATAGTGGTGGTGGACCCCTACAAGGGGAAATTGTGTCGAGTTTGAGGAAAAGTTTCTCCAACGCTCACTCGTACCACATAAACACGATATCGGTCAACTGCGACCAGGAAACGTTTCTGAGTTCGGATGACCTCCGCATAAATCTGTGGAACTTGGAGGTGACTGACCAGAGTTTCGTGATCGTGGACGTTAAACCAGAGATGATGGAGGCCCTTCAAGAAGTGATCACGACGAGCACGTTTCACCCAACCCGGTGCAACATATTCGCATATAGTACAAGCAGGGCAGTTACAAAGCTTTGCGATATGCGAATATCCGCGTTGTGCGACCGCCACGCCAAGTTGTTCCATGAGGACCACCACGGGTGTAGGGGTTTCTTCTCAGAGATAGTGCACTCCATAGGGGACGCTCAGTTCTCTAACTCTGGGAGATACTTGGTGACACGAGACTTCATGGACCTCAAGGTGTGGGACACGGTGATGGAGACGAAGCCGGTGCAAACGATCCCGATCCACGGGTTCCTGAAGAACCACCTGAGCTCGTTGTATGAGAACGACTGTATATTCGACAAGTTCAGTGTGTCTTGGAGCATCAACGACACGAAGTTAGTGACAGGCTCGTACGATAATCTGTTTACAGTGTCGGAGAGGTGCCCATGCAAGAGCTCGTTGCTCGAGATCCCAAAAGAGTGTAACATCCAGAACAATAGTAGCATCGGGAACTCCAAGATCCCAGTACTCCGACCCAAAAGAGTTGTTGACAGTGTTCATCATCAACCAAACAACAGCAGTGGTGGTGGTAGCAGCAGCAACGTGATGAGCAAGTTCAAGAAGGAGCAGGAGATCGGGATTAACGAGATAGATTTCTACAAGAAAGTGCTCGTAAGTCAGTGGAGTCCTACGGAGAACGTGCTCGCTCTGGCCGGGACCAACAATCTTTACATTTTTCAAGAGAAACGGGGTGGCTACATATAGCAGTTTACAAAAAATATATATGTAATGGTTCTTGGTCAGTTCAGAGTAAGAATAAAAAAATATACATAATTTTCATCATAATATGCATCAAATTTTAATTTTTCCAATGCACAGGTTTATTATTAACTCTTCTTTTTTGTACATTATTTTGTCAATAATAATTATTAATAAATGGTGATTTGGAAAAGAAAACTGTTGCAGAGAAAACGTTTAGAACTTTCATGTAGGTTTGATATGCAAAAAAATATGGTAAAAAAATAACTTCTTAGAAATGTTTGAGGACCATAAATTCATTGAACTTGAACGAAACTAGAATAATAATTAAACAAATTCATTGAGAGAAAGAAAAAAAACATACTACAAGGATGGGGTCATTGTAATCACGAAAAGAAGTGAATATTTTAACAATCTTCAAGATCAAGACAAAAAAGACACGATTTGAAAGAAAAAAAAACGATCTCTAGACGAATCGTAAAGTAATGATACTTCCCGAACATGATGATGGTGATGACGATGAAACTGATCTCATCTTGCCACTGCTGCTATTTGCCGTCCACGATGATGATGATAAGTATTTTTTTTTTAAAGAGAGCGCAGGAGCAGTAGAAGAGAGCATGCATCTCTCTCTCTCTCCCCTTTGGTAATTTCTAAAAATAGAAAAATTCGGTTCGGAAAAGACGACGAGATGAAGATAATGGAAGAGGAGTAGTATTTATCAGTAATAGTAGTAAGTGATACACACACAAGAAAAGAACGACCCACCAAAAAAAATAAGAGAAAAATAACTCTCGTTTTTATTTCCGAACTTAATTTCTAAGTTTTTTTTAAATTTTAAGGCTTTTTCTACACAGAGAAAAAAAATCAATTTAAAATTTGTATAGTGTCGTGTGTTTTTCTTTCTCTCAAAAGAAATCATCATTCTTTTTGTTTCCCAACAAAAATTTATATGACCGTGTACTTGTGATTTTATGTAATTTGATATAAAGTGATTGAAATTGAATGAATGAGATAAACTAAACTAATCATGGATCAACAAAGGAAGTTGTTCCAGCAGCAACAGGAAGTGAGGAGTAGTGTTCAACAATCATCCTCCTCCTCCACAACATCCTCATCTCAGCAACAATATGGTCAGACCCAATTCTTCCAACAGCAACAAACATTTCAGCAACAGCATCAATTCCACCACCACCAACAACAGCAATTTGGCTTTGTGCAGCTTGGTATCTTTCACATTAATCGCTTAATTCTAATTTTTATAATCAATTACTCATCATCATCATTTTTTTATTATAATACTGATTACTGATTGATTTGGTTGGATCATGGTTTTACGAGAGGGGATACAGCAAATCATTGTAGCACGAGTTTTTCTCTTTTTTTTTTTTGGAACACGCTATCAATTGTCCATATTTGCTTTTTATTTAAAAAATTTTCAATCCAATTTCAAGAAGCATGTATAAAACATAAAAAAAAACTTTAATTGATCAAAGCTAAATATCAAATATTTTTCAAATTTTAAATTTAAAAAATCAAGAGAAAGATGTGTATGTACATGAAAAAGTGAATGATTTTGAGACTTCCAAACTTGCTTTTTATTCCAAAATTATCAATCCAGATTCAAGAAGCATGGGTAAAAAGCAAGAAATGTGTAGATATTTCAAAAAATGTTTAATTGATCAAAGCTAAATATAGTATAGTTTTTCAAAAAAAAATTGGTTTTAAAATCTGAGGGAAAGATGTGTATGTACATGAAAAAGTGAAGTGAAAATGATTTTGACGCTTCCAAACTTGTGTGTGGCTTTTTTAAAAAGAGGGTCCACCATAGTTGGAGTCGGATGGTGTATGGATGCATAAAAATAAATTCTTCTTTTTGAGTTAGTAAAATAGTAGACAAATCGTAGAGTAATAATTATATTACGAGAGTCCAGCATTATTTGTTCAAAATGATAATAACAAATAATATTTAAGTCGTATGGAAGAAAAGAGAGAAAGATTAGAAAGCTTTGCTTTTTTTTAAGAGAAAATTAATCATACGTTTCCTCGTGTGAAATTACGCAATTAAAAGAGAAAGTCGACACATCGAATATATTGAGCATAATGCGTAGGAACAACGACATGAAGAACGATTAAGATCATAAATAAGTTTGGCTTTTATACTTTAAAGTTTTCAAAAAAACACCGGCTTCAATTGTCAATTTTTAACAATGATTTATTTTTTATTTCTTGGTAGAAGCGTTTAATGCCACACGCGCAGCTTAATTTATAATTAGCAATTTCAATTTTAATTAGTCATTTAAAAAAAGACACATGCCTTCGCTTGAAGATGCAAGAAAATGTAAAACATGTAATAAAATAGTGTAAATGAAACTCATCCAGGGTCAACTCAGCAGCAGCAAAGGATCGTGAGTAGTAATGTGCAGCAGCAGCAGCAACAGATAACCGCTGGGATTGGTCAGCCACAGCAGACGCCAGCATCAACGACAACGATTTCAAAGTAAGTAAAAATCCCTCATTTAGTAGGTCATAAAGAAAGATAGAAAATGTTTTAAAAAGATGTTTTTTCCACGTACTGATCCTCATCATCTCCTCATACTCAATATCATGTAACAAGAGAAAAAATAATCTATTTTTAGAAGGAAATTTTTTTTTTCCTTCTATACATTCCCGTACATTTTAGTATTTTGAAGAACAACTTGGCTTACTTCCAGGAGTGAGCTTCTCTTTTTTATCCTACCGGGTGTACGTACACGTTATTATATCATTCGGGAAAACCGGAACTTTTTATATTCTAAAATCCTTTAACCAACCACCTCCACCAACTTACTATTCTGCACAAACAGTTTAAAATGTTTTTTTAATGTAAAGTCCCTTGGGGGGCGGTGCATGAACAAGAAATCGATGTTATTTTTTTTTATTTTGAAAATTTAAATTATAAAAAAAGGACAGGAAAAGGTCGAATGCATCATAATAAAAAAAAATATAATGATGGTGGGTGGATGGGACATGTTTTAAACTGCCACACTTGTACACGTCAGTCAAGTGTGTCTACAGAAGTTATCTTGGTCCTACTGATTCTTCCACAACAACTAATTAGAACAATGTATATATATCGCAGCTGCATATGATTTTTTCTCCCCATGTATACACCTGACACGTCTTAAGAATTAAATCATCCACTTTTTATTCTTATTTAAAAAAAAAAAAAAAACTCATGACATTTTTTTTTTGCAACGGGATCATATCATTTCTATTTTTAATGTAACGTTCAAATTTTTTAAACGAAAGAAAATGCCAAAAAAGGAATTTGTAACGGAGAAGATGCAATTGGAATGGATGAACATATAGGTTTAAGTATGAAAGTAAATGTAGGGAGGAGGACGAGGAGTGGGGGAAGGAAGGAATGCAAAAATGCAACGCGTGGGCGTGTTTCAACTCATGAAAATGGCTTAAATCGGGTGTAATGATAAAAAAAAGCGATCCTTATTTTTTTTTGGCAAACAGATATGTCTAGGTACTTGTATATCAAAATATTATATTTGGGTCATTTTGAGGTGGCAGGCTTACTTATATACTTGTTTTTTTCTTTTGTGGTGGATCATGAATATTTGTGGTGGGGGTGGCATATAAAAAAATCAAATGTAGTTTGAATTATGCCATGACTGAATTCATTTTCATTAGTGAAAATCTTGCAGATAAAGTGGCAAAAAAAAGAAAAGAAATGATTTGAATGGAATAGATGAAATGAAATGTGTATTTGTGTGTTTAGCAATGACCAAGCAGCGTTGTACTACTCTCAGCAGCAGCATAGAGTCCAGGCACAAGCGCAAGCGCAAATCCAGCAGCAGTATAGCCAACCCGCAGCCCCCCCGATCCTAGTCCAGCAGAATAACCAGAGTGTGCTGGTTCCGAACATCAGCGCTCATCCTCCAAGTCCTCCAGTGTTCCAGGAGGTTTTCAAAAGCTCAAGGTTTGCGCTAGGGCAGAATGCAGTGTTCGAGGGGAGGATTAGTGGGTGGCCAAGACCCACTGTCACTTGGCTCAGGAGGGATCTTCCTCTCCCATGTACGTTGTATAATTTACACAGACATGTACTCATGTGGTACCACACCCAAATCAATATTCATTTTTTAAAATGTAATATTTAATGGTGCAGCATCGAACAAGCACTTTTTGCGATATGATGAGCATACTGGGAAGATTATCCTCCAGATCAATCAGATAGGACCTGATGACGTCGGGGAGTACACGTGCATTGCCAGGAACCAGTTCGGTGAGGCGATATGCACTGTGAACATTCAACCGGAAATGCTCCAAGCTGGAGGTGACTCATTATTATTCCACTCTGTGTTTATATTCTTACAGTTTCAAAAATATATATTTTTTTCTAGCCCGGCAACCCCTCTCCCCAACGTACAAGTCATCGAACGTGCAGCCGCAGATGATCCTGTACCCGATGTCAATGTTCAAAGGTTTTGATTCTAGAGATAATCTAATCATCATTAATTATAAAAAAAATAAAGGTAAAAATTTACATGATTGATTCTATCGAAATAACCCTTTTTAGTGGACACGTTCGAGTACAGGTTGCTCCGGGAAATCGAGTACAGACAGAACCTGACGAGGAAGTACCAGGACGACCCTGACGTGTACGTCATTTGTCCTCCAACCACACCTCCAGGTCCTCCACGGATCCTAGCTAGGGAACGGAACATTAAGCTCACGGAGGGTGACACTGTCCAATTCTTTGTCAAGATCGAGGGCGTTAACACTAAAGTCATTTGGTTCCGGGATGGTCAAAGACTGCGTGTGGATAGCAGGTTACATGTGACCACCCCAGATATCAACACTATTTGCTTCACCCTTGAAGGTGTCAAAATGGACGAGGCTGGACACTACACTTGCTTCGCCGAGAATCCATGGGGTACTTCAGCCGTTTGAAAAAAAAATCCATATTTTAATAATTAAATATTATTATTGGATCATGTTGTTGTTGTTGTTGTTCAGGCTGCGTCGTGTCATCGAACCAGCTGGTGGTTGAGAAGCGCCCACCACCACCAGCAATCCCAGTGGTGAAGCCAACGAAGCCTCCACCAGACATAGTCACGGTGCAGAAGGAGGAGCGGGACAGTCAGTTGGCCCCAACATTCTTGTCGATCCCGACCTCTCAGAACAACACGATTGAGATCGAGGAGGGAAAGCTCTTACGACTCGATTGCAGGGTAGCGGGAAGACCAGCCCCAGAAGTGAAATGGTATATAAATGACAGGGAGATTCAGAACGACACGGTCCACAAGACGTTGGTGAACGAGCAAGGGAGCCATTCCCTCATGATCATGTCGGTGGGCAAGTCGGACGCGGGAGCGCTCACATGCGTTGCAAGGAACAAGAACGGCGAACAAAAGTTCAACTTGAACATTGCGGTGATTGAGAGGGAGCAGGTGGTCGCTCCAAAATTTGTTGAACGGTTTAGCACGATCAGTGTGAAGGAGGGTGAGCCCATCAGCTTGAGTGCGAGGGCTGTTGGGAACCCGATCCCACAGGTGTCGTGGCAGAAGGATGGGGTCGCTTTGGTCCCTGGAGGTGAGGTCGTGATTAGCGGGAGGGATGGGTACAGTTCTCTTGAGATCATGTGTGCCAAATTGAGCGATGCGGGGTGGTATCAAGTACGAAGATAGTTTTTAAAAAAATTATCCTGTAATTTTTATTATTGGTTTTATTTTGACTGGGGTGTGTGTTTGTGGGTGTGTCTGTGTAGTGCATGGCGCAGAACAGTGCGGGTTCCACTGCAACCAGGGCTCGACTGTTTGTGGAGAAGGCCCAGCAGACTGCTCATGATGAGCATCAAACTGCTCCATGGAGGCTCAATCTCCCAAAACCATCCAAGGTCATCGAGCCAGAGTGAGTCACTATTTTCATGAATTATAATTGAATATATTGAATAAATTGATTTGTTTTTGAAGGAAACCCCCGACACCGGAAGTGATTTATCTCCGACATGTGGAGCGCGCAAGAGCACAACAGGTCCGTCAAGAAGAACCAGAGAGACAGTACGACCCTCCAGTGTTTCTCATCCCATTAAAAGACATGACTCAGTACGAAGGTGGAAGGGCTCATTTCGAGGCCAAGGTGCACCCAGTGGGAGACACTACTTTAAGTACCGAATGGTAGAAATATACCTATTTAGAGTCTGAAATAATAATTGAGTTTATGTTGCAAAAGACGTTTCTGAATTGAAAAATAGGTACAAGGACGGGAAGCCGTTGTCGATGAGTTCCAGAATCAACACGACGTACCGGTTCGGGTTCATTGCTCTGGATATTCTTGGACTCAGCGAATTTGATCAGGGTACTCACTCAAAAAACAAGAAACAATTTCTTTCATAACACGATCCCTTAAAAACCCCATTCAATTTTTGTAGGGATCTACACGTGCGTGATAAGTTCAGCAACGGGATCAGCAGAGTCCTCAGCGACGTTGTTGGTCCAAGCCCGGGAGTCTCGGTACTCCACAGACCAGTCGACAGTGTACGCCTTGTCAGAGACGACCCAGTCATCAATCTCTTCATCAACATACCAGGAGATCCCTGAACCCCCTCCGCCAGCCCCAATGTTCACGAAGCAATTGCAGCCGTTGGTGTGCCAGGAAGGAAGGACGGCGCACTTTGAGGCCCAGTTAAACACCACAGTGGATAGGGTGGAGTGGTACGTGAACAACCGGGTGCTGACGGCATCATCCAGGATCACGACAATCTCGAACTTTGGCTACCTCTCCCTCAACATTATGCAGTTGAGGATGGAAGACGCTGGGATGTACACCGTTAAAGTGTGGAACAAGTCTGGGGAGGCGCAGAGCAGTGCCCAGTTGGTTGTGAGCAGTAGTCAGCAGCATCAGCAGATCAGCGAGAATACTTACATGCAGAGCATCGAGCAACTTGAGGCGTACAAAGAAATGACCAACATCAAACATGAGATCGTCCAGGAGTCGTTTGGGGCTCCTGAGTTCAAACCTGGGTTACAGGATCAGTCTGGGGTCAGGGAAGGTGGGTTCGCTCATTTCGAGGCGAGGCTTGAACCTGTTGGCGACATGAATTTAAAGGTTTGTGTACCATTGTCATATACGTTAAATTAATTTTATTGTGTGTTTAATTAATTTTAATTTCTAATTTACAGGTGGAGTGGTTTAAGGATGGGTAAGTTGACACATAACTTTTTAAAAAACCTCTATTAAATAATGAATTCTGCATATTAAACCGTGCTTTCGTTCATTTTGATTTTTTCTTCCTCCAGTAAACCGGTGGAGGCTAGTTCCAGGATCACGTGCTTCTACAATTTTGGTTACATTGCGCTCACTATCAAGCAAGTGACTTTGAAGGACGCTGGGACGTACACGGTCAAGGCGACTAATCTCACGTCGTCAGCCCAATCCAGTGCGAAGCTCCACGTGACTCAGCGACAGGATACGATCCAGACGAAATCCGTTCACCCGGAAGGACTGGAAAAGATCCAGCACCTGGAGCAAAGAACCACTTCGTCACAGCAGAAAGTCGAGATCCAGGATGAAGTGAAGCAAGCTCCTAGGTTCATCACGCAGTTGAAATGCACCAACAAGATCCGGGAGCATCAGCGCGCTCATTTCGAGACTCGACTTGAGCCACAAAGCGACTCCACGTATGACTTTTCATTCAGTTTTTAACGAGAGGATGCATTATTTATATGAAGAATTTAATTGTATTCATGTGACACAGGATGAGTATAACTTGGCTGAAGAACGGACAACCTTTGCAACCAGCGAACCGGATCCAGAACTACCATGACTTTGGATACGTCGGTAATTTTTATTTTTTTAAATAAATATTTAAATTTAGCAGTTATATCTTATTCTAATATTGCTCCAAAAAAACTGTTTTCAGCACTGGATATCAACGCTGTGAGACTGGACGACTCTGGTGTATACACTTGTGTTGCAAGGAACGCTGTAGGGGAAGCGAGGGTCGAGGCTCAGATGGAAGTGTACGAAGTCGTTCAGAAGGACGAGCAGAAAACGCAGCAAGTGGTCAGCAAAGCATCGTATGACGCTCAGAAACTGATGGAGGCTCCATACGAGGTCACGAAACCAGTGTTCCTCACAGGACTCACACCAGAGATGACAATCTACGAGGGAGTCAACATCCACTTGGAATGCAGGGTGGAGTGCAAGAGCCAGTGTCAAGTGGAGTGGCTCAAGAACGGGAAATCACTGACGATCGGGTCGAGATACCGGACTTACAATGACTTTGGCTACGTAGCACTTGATATTTTGCAGGCGCAGAGCAGCGACACTGGAACGTACACTTGTGTGGTGTACAACAAGGCCGGACAAGTGACTTCCAGCTCCAACGTCATTGTTGCTCCGCAGAAGGTTGAAAAACGTGACAGTCCGGCAGAGGACTACTACAAGGGACCACCCCAGCGACAAGAGGAGCCTGAAGATCTTCAGCCTAAAGGACCTCCAGTGTTTGTGAAACCGCTCAAGAACCAAAGTGTGATTGAGCTGGGGAACGTGCATCTGGAAACGAGACTTCAACCCATCGGGGACAGTAATATTTTTAATTACACAATATTATTTTATTTTTATGAGTGGATTTTAGATTCATTGGTTTCTTTGTTGTTGAACTAGGTTCGATGCGTGTAGATTGGTTTTGCAATGGGGTCCCGATCCCTGTTGGGCATCGCTACAGACCAGCCTACGAGTTTGACTATGTGGTAAATCCATATTTAAATAATAATTGTTTTGGAGTCATGCAAAAAAACGTGTCGCCACTGTTTGTATTAAAAATGTTATTCTTTTTTTCTCCAGGCTCTGGACATTCTCAGCGTGTACACCACCGATGAGGGTAAGAGACATTCCTTTTTGTAAATGAATGAGTGATCATGTTTGTGTTTGGTTCTCAGGAGTGTATACGTGTCAGGCTACGAACGCGTATGGTTCGGAGAGCGTGAGCTGTTCCCTGAAAGTGATAAGCAGGCAGGAAGTGAGCACGGCAAGTATGGACAAGCTCCAGTACCTTGAAGACTCGTCCAGGTTGTCCAGGTCTGTGGAGATTGACGAGACGGTGAGAGTGAGACCTAGATTCCTCACAAAACCCAAAGACCTGAACCTCAAGGAGCAGCAGCGGGCTCATTTCGAGTGCAAAGTCGAACCTGTGAATGACGACATGGTATACATTCTCTCTGAATTTATGTCTTGAAGTGAATGCCACTTTTTCATGATACAATGTAATTTGTGTTTTTTATAATGCCACAGGTGGTGGAGTGGTTCAAAAACGGACTGCCTCTCCAGATTGGGTCCAGGTTCAAACCGATTTGTGATTTTGGCTATGTGGCAAGTCATATATTTAAATAATATATTAATTATACAGTTATTCAAAAGTCGCTGGTTTAGTATTTAATAAATAAAATTTTATTATTTTTCTCAGGCGCTAGACATTCTCCAGTTGATTGAACAGGACAGTGGGGTATACACGTGCAGGTAGGTACTTTTATTGGCAATTATATACACCAATTTCTTGACTTATTGTCTGATTGATAACTCTTTGCGTGTAGGGCGACAAACGCGCTGGGCTCAGACGCGGTGCAAGTGAAACTGAACGTGCAGTCGAGCAAATCGATAATCCAGTCATCCCAAGTGCAGTTGGACTCTGCCAAGCTCCAGCAAATGGAGGAGCGCTCATCATCATCGACAGCGAAAAAGATGAAGTACGACGAGGAGATAATCACGCAGGCTCCAGTGTTCACCACCAGTCCAAAGAATATCGAGATCAGAGAAGGTCAACGAGCCCATTTCGAAGCCCGACTTATTCCTGTGAGTGATGAAAATTTGAGTGTGATGTGGTTCAAAAACGGGGAGCCAATCGCGACCGGGACCAGGATCAACGAGATGCTTAGCTTTGGCTATGTAAGCAGCAGCACATGAAATAA
This sequence comes from Seira musarum, assembly GCA_027743895.1. Lineage (NCBI taxonomy): Eukaryota > Metazoa > Arthropoda > Collembola > Entomobryomorpha > Entomobryidae > Seira > Seira musarum. Next base: position 23,032 of record JAHZMX010005325.1, read on the forward strand.
ATGAATTCACCAGGAATAAATCTACTTGATGTGCATTCTTTAATTTTGTTCTTTTTTGATAAATAAATAAAATTAGGTGGCGCTTGACATTCTCCAGTGCACTGAGGAGGACCAAGGGGTGTACAGCTGCAGGGCTGCTAACGCTCTTGGGGAAGCTGTATGCAGTGCCACATTGAGCGTTCACTGTAAGATGCTCTTATGATTTGGTATCAGGTTATCCCCCCCAAAAAAATTTGTGATAATCATTTGTACATTTAATTTTTTTTTCCAGCGCGTGCATCAATCGACAGAACATCAATGACGCAAGCAGCAACGCTGCAGAGTCTCCACCAACTGGAGAATAGGTCATACAGGTCGTCACAGGTACTTGACGACGTTGTCGCTGAGCCACCAATGTTCACAGTTCCGATCCGAGACGTGAGGTCGGCCGAGATGAAGAACGTACACTTTGAGGCTAGACTGATTCCAGTTGGAGATTCCAACCTGTAAGAAAATTTTTAAACTTTCCTCTCAAATTTATCTAAATCACTGTGAATATTCCTTTGACACAAAAAAATCCATAAATATTATTACCCTGTAGCACTACTGAATGGTACAAAGACAATATCCCTCTTCAAGCTTCAAACCGAATCTCAACAGTCCATGATTTCGGCTTTGTGAGCCTCGACCTAAAACAAATCACGAAACAGGATGAAGGGACGTACACGTGCAAGGCCACGAACAAACTGGGACAAGCTCTGACAAGTGCTCGTCTCATGGTAGGGCCGGAGCAGGTAATGCCCATCGACAACGAAGACCAATTGGCGAAATTGAGGTACTTGGAAGATAAGAGTCAGTACGACAGGAGGGTGGAAGAAGAAGTGAGTGTCAAGACACCTCCTGTGTTCCTCACTGAACTGACCACCGCAAGGAAAGATCATTACGAGAACGGGAGCTGTCATTTGGAAGCTCGGGTCGCTCCTTATCCTGACAGTACCATGAGGATCTCTTGGGAGAAGGATGGGAGACCGATCGGGACTGGGTCTAGGTTCAAACCTGTTCATGATTTTGGTTTTGCTGCTCTTGATGTGACTGCACTTGTGCCTGAAGATGCTGGACACTACACATGCAGGGCTACCAACAACTGGGGTGAAGCTATTAGCCAGTGCCACGTTCAGGTCAAATGTGAGTGGAGAATGGGTTTTTTTGTGAACAAAATGCTAAAATATATATATTTTTTAAAGTACTGATAAAAGTGATAATAATGAAATAGATAAAGTAAAGTGGTAATAAAATTTAACAGCATTTGCTTCGCTGCAAATGGACACGCAGCACGCGGATGCGCTGGAAAAGATCCAGTCGCTGGAATCACGCAAACCAATGAAGAAAGAAGAAGTCCAGATGCTCACTAGCGATAAACCAAACTTCACTCGACCTTTGAGAAACGTGTCAGCAGCAGAGGCGCAACCAGTCCACTTGGAAGCTACACTAACTCCTGTAAATGATGCCACTATGAAATTAGGTGAATGATTTATGAATACACACTTGCACAGCTTCTCTCGTTAAAGTAAACATTGATTTATCATGAGAGGGGACTGTGGACAGTATTGGGTAAGAAATATGTGTTTGGTTGTTTGTAGAATGGTTTAGAAACGACGGTCGGGCTATCCCACAAGGGCACAGGTTCCGCACAACCCACGACTTTGGCTTTGTAAGCAAGCACACCGCAAAATTAATGAACCAAAGACTATGTATTATGACTAATTTACACTTGTTTGATAAGGTGGCGCTGGATATCCTGTACGCATATCCTGAAGATAGTGGCACGTACTCATGCAAAGCGACCAACGTGAATGGGAGTGCGATCACGACGGCGGAAATTAACGTGATGCCAAAACAGGCAATGTACCTGGAGACTTTGGACGAGCAGCGGTTCCAAAAGATCAAGGCACTGGAGCAACATGCCCCACCCAGGGCTCCAGAACCTGAGCAAGCGCCTGAGAAACCAGTGTTCATCACTCCTCTGAACAACATGGACAACGTCCGTGAATCTGATCATGTGCATTTGGAGTGCAGGTTGACGCCTGTGAATGATCCTAACCTAAAGGTATGGTATTCTGATCTACAAAAATTCTAGTGGACATAACAAATCAATTTATCTATGAGACTCTTTGTGTGAATCTACAGGTGGAATGGTATGTGAACGGGGTGAAGCTCAAGACTGGCCACAGGTTCCGTACCACCCACGACTTTGGCTATGTAAGCAGCACAAATAATTACTCCAAAATCAGCGATTTTAAAAAAAACTGCATGGCGTGTATTTTTATTTAAAAAAAAATAGGTCGCACTGGACATTCTGTACGCATATCCTGAGGATAGTGGGACCTATCACTGCAAGGCAGTCAATCTGGTTGGTGAAGCAGTGAACACATGCACGGTGCAGGTGGTTGAGAAGAAAGGGATCTACTACGAGTCCCAGCACCCTGAAGGCTGGGCCAAGATCCGCGACCTCGAGTCACACAAACCGCAGAGGAGCGTGTTTGAGCCAGAGGTTGAGCTGGCTCCACCCACAATCACGCCACTCGCTGGAAAGACTGAGATTCTGGAGAATTCCAGGGCACACTTTGAATGCAGGGTAGAACCAAGTCGTGATCCTAAAATTAAGGTATATTGCAATTAAAAATTTATTTTATCTGTTCAAAAAACCACCACTTATTTATGCATAATTAATATTGATTAAATTTTTAAAATTGAAATCATGAAGATCGAGTGGTTCAAGGATGGGAAGCCCCTGAGCGCAGGCAATCGGTTCCACACGACGTTTGATTTTGGCTATGTAAACAGCAAATACAATAATAAATTAAGTTAGCGATTAACAAAAACTATATGATTTGTATTTTAATGTTATACTTCCTTGACATAAAAAATATAGGTTGCACTTGACATTGGACAAGTGGTGCCAGAAGACAGTGGGAACTACAGGGTGCGAGCAACAAACGAGCTTGGGAAATGCGAGACAGATATCAATCTCCGTGTGCTCGGGCCTGGAAGTACGGTCATGAGCGACACGGATAAACCGCTTGAAAAGTTTGCAGCGCTAGAGAATAAGGAGTACGGAAGACCTGAGGAACAGATCCCGCAGTTCCAGCGGCCAGTGTTCACGGTGCCACTTGAGAATATCGAGACTAGTGAGAACAGTAACATCCACTTTGAAGCACGTTTGATCCCTGTAGGGGATCCTAATCTAAAGGTGGGATTTCTTTATTTAATTTGTGTAATTTAAAATGGAATTTGAATTTGATTTTTCAAATTTAAAGGTGGAGTGGTTCAGGAACGAAGTCCCGATTCAGGAGAGTTCGAGGATCAAGAAGACTCATGATTTTGGATATGTAAATGAATACACCAAAATTCTAAAAAAAACTAAATGATATGGACTATAATTTTACACCTTCTTGATAAATTAAACAATTAGGTCGCTTTGGACGTCCAAGGAGTCCGAGGTGAGGATCAAGGGGTGTACGTGGCTAGAGCAAAGAATTTGCTTGGTGAAGCAGTCACGACGGCGAGTTTGAAAATCGCAACCACAGCAAATCTGGACCTTCAGTCTGTCCACCCGGATGGGTTAGCAAAGATCAGGGATCTGGAGAACAGGGTCCCGGAGAAAGTAGAGCTTCCAGAAAAAGTGTTTGACAAACCAGTCTTCACGAGCTCGTTAACAGGTCCAAGCGAACTGTACGAAGGCCAACACGCCCACTTTGAGTGCAGAGTGATCCCTGTAGGGGATAGCTCGTTAACATACGAGTGGTTCTGTAACGGGGTCGAGATCAAGATGGGATCAAGGTACAAGTCAACTGCGGACTTTGGATTTGTCACTCTTGACATTGCGTCCGTGATCCCTGAAGACTCTGGAATCTACAGTATCAAAGTGAGGAACAAGGCCGGAGAAGCCATCAATTCCCAAACAATGAAAGTCATTGCAAAGAACAGTATTTTGGGTGACACGATGCAACCTTCAAGTCTGAAAAAGATCCAGGAGCTGGAGACAGTTCCTTCAATGCCAGTCCACCCTGACCATATCCAGTATGAGCCTCCAGTGTTCACCAGGAACCTCGAGAACTACAATCTCGCAGAGAACTCTACTCTTCACATGGAGGCGTTCGTCGAGCCCAAAGCTGATCCCAAATTAGGTAGGATTTCTATTTAAAAATATACATTTTGGTATTTTTTAATTTTTGCACAAGATTTCAAGAAATATGTATACAATATTTCTTATTTAAATATTTGAAAATTAGGTGTCCAGTGGTTCAAGAACGGGGTTGCGCTTAACCTTGGTAAGAACGGAGATTTTAGTTTAGAAAGTAGTAAATAAAAATTGATAATTGATTATTGAGGTTTGTTGTAATGTTTGTAGGCTCCCGCATGCGCACCACATTTGACTTTGGACTGGTCACACTCGATATAAATGGTCTGAGACCGGACGATGCAGCCATCTACACTTGCGTTGCAAAGAACGATTTTGGAGAAGCCACAACGACAGGTTCAGTCCACGTAGAAGTACGACCTACGATCCAGTCCGACGCGCTGAGACCTGAAGCGATCCCAAAAATCAGACAGCTCGAAGAACCCGCAGGTCCACCAGCTCAAATGGCCGAACCACAATTCGGACCACCAATGTTCATCACCCAGTTGAACGATATCGAAGTTGAGGAGGGTAAGGAGTCCAGCTTCGCCTGCCAGGTAGAACCGTGGAAAGACACGACTCTAAAAATAGGTCAGTGTTAAAATATTCATGCACTTTCTAGAATTTTTTATTTACATAAATGTTACGTTAATAATGTTTTTTTTTGTTGTGCAGAATGGTTTGTCAATGGAAAGAGTTTCAAAGCTGCAACGAGGTCAAAGTCCACGTTTGAATTTGGTCACGTACGGCTTGATTACTCATCCACTATGAGGCAGGACGAAGGGGTGTACATTGTCAAAGCCACCAACTCCAGAGGATCTGCTCAGACCACTGGCAAGTTGAAAGTGATCAGGAGTGACAAGCAGATCCTGGATGATACGATCCACCCGAAAGGGACTGAGGGGCTGGAAAAAGTCCAGGAGGCTGAGGCTGAACTACAAGCGAAAGGGAGGAGAAAGTCCGTGAAGGAGGAAGAAATTCCTCACATCAAACCGTATTTTGAGCCCCCACTGCCCAATGAGGTGCGTCTGAAGGAAGGGAAGCCAATGAGTCTGGAATGTAGGGCTGAACCGAAAGGTGAGTGATAAGATGAGATTGATTGTATGTATCTTTTTAAATTTGCAAATAAAATGTGCAGGATCATTACTAACAATTTTAAATAATTTGAATGAAGGTGATCCTGATCTCAAAGTGGAATGGATGATGAACGGGAAACCGATCAGTGGGACCAAGTACAAGTCCATGTTCGATTTTGGGTTCTGTAACTTGGCCGTGGACGAGATTCACGAGTCGTTGGATAGTGGCGTCTACACCTGTCATGCGTTCAACAAGTGGGGCGAGGCGTTCACTAGTTGTACTGTGTTCATCGAGGATGATACGACTGGGAAGGAGAGGACCACTCAGCACCCAAAAGGTGAGGCTGGGCTTGAGAAGATCAAGGCTGTGGAGGCTCAGCTGGAAGGGAAAGCGAAAGGGAAGAAAGGGCCTGGTGAGGAGGGTGGTGTTCCGCCTAAATTCACGACTCCGTTCGAGAACTTGAGGAACCTCCAGGAAGGGGATCTCGCTCACTTTGAGGCTAATCTGATTCCTGTTGGGGATGATACAATGAAGGCATGATACAATCATAATATATATAACTTAACTTTTATTTTAAAAAAATAATTTTATTTTGTTTAATTAAATATTTAAATTTTTAAAATTACAGGTGGAGTGGTTCAAGGTAAACATGATCGTTGTGTTTTTTGTTCTCATATTATTTCGTTTTTGTAAGTGACACCATAATTATGGTGAAACTGTATATTTTCAATAGGACGGTCAGCCACTGGAAGCATCAAGCAGGATCAGGACAGTGTACGCGTTTGGAATGGTGGTTCTAGAAATTTTCGACTGCAAGCTGGAGGATAATGGAGTGTACACTTGCAAAGCGACGAATAACTGGGGCAAGGATGAGATCAGTACGGAGCTGGAGTGTGTCGTCGCCAAAGACAGGGTTGTCAAGCCCAAATTCACTGTGCCACTTAGGGTAATTTAAGTTCCTTTTATTTAATAAAACTTTTCTGTGGGCATTTAATAAATTTTAATCAATTTTTTTTAGAACCTCGAGAACATCCCAGAGTTTACGAGTGTCCACTTTGAGGCTACTCTCATTCCAGTAGGCGATGAAAATATGGTTGTGGGTATGTTAAGGACGCGATAGTTTTAGCTTTGCATGCTGGAATCACATTAAATGTTATTGTGTTTGTGGTTTTAGAATGGTTCCATAACGGAGTGCCGCTGCAACCGTCCGCAAGAGTCAAGACTGTCTATGATTTCGGTTTTTGCGTTCTTGACATTCAGAGCGTTACTGATCTCGATGAAGGTACACACTGCTTCCAACTGCTACCACTTATTCTCTTTATTTATCACATCGTTTATTCTTTTCATTTATTCTGTAGGTACGTACGAGTGCCGTGCCAGGAACCTGTAAGTTTGTAGGAATTATTATATGAACATTTTTACTCAAAATCCCACTTAACCCTAAATTAAATAAATATTCATTTCCAGGCATGGGTCTGACAAGACATCAGCGATCCTCAACCTGATTCGACTCCACAAAGGTATCGCCAACGAGCCGATTGACCCGGACGCGTACGCAAGGATTTTGGAGTTGGAAGCGTTTGGCAAGCAGGTTAATAAATAAAATAAGATATGGTATCAACATTACGTTCATGAATTTTTATGGCATTGCCATACTATGATTATTTATTATTGGGCAGAAACCGGACGCATCATCGATCATCAAGCTGCAACCACCAAAGTTCCTGACCCAGTTCGAAAACGTGAAATTGGTTGAAGGGCAGAGCGCACATTTCGAGGCGAGACTGATCCCAGTGGACGATCCTGACCTGAAAGTAACGTTTTGGAAGGATGGGGTCGAGCTGAGAAGCGGTCATAAATTCCGCACGTTCCATGACTTTGGAATCGTGATTCTTGACGTGCTTTACTGTTACGAGGAGGACTCTGGGGTATATGAGTGCAGGGCGGAGAATAAGTTGGGGAAGGATATGACTAGTGCCACCATCAACTGCTCGTCCAAAGCCAGCTTGATCTTTGATCCTCAAATCCCGAAATCCATGTTTGGGGCATTTGAGAAGATCCGAAGTCTAGAGGATAAGGACCGGCCTCGTGCTCCTGATCAGCCACGGGTCGGGCAACCTCCTGCCTTCACTGTCCCGTTGGAGAATGTTCAGTTGAGGGAAGGGGAAAACGCTCACTTGGAGGCGAGGTTGACACCGACTGATGATCCTAAATTGAGGTAACACAAAAACATACATGTGCTTTAAAAGCTTATCCTCCTGAAACTACTGAAGACTATGCTACAAATCTTTTTATATTTGATTTTAGAGTGGAGTGGTTCGTTAACGGGAAACCACTGAGGGCTGCGTCTAGATTCAAGACGTTCCATGACTTTGGATTTGTCATTCTAGAGATTAGTTCCGTTTATTTGGAGGACTCTGGGACGTATGAGTGCAGGGCTTATAACGAGTATGGGGAAGCAGTGACTACTTGCAGTTTGGTTTGCTCCGGGAAACGTACCAGCTTGATCTTGGACAGTCAATTGAACCGCATGGGTTTGGATTTCGACAAGATTGCCCAGTTGGAAGGAATCGGGACTGGAGTGAGTGGAGTTCAATCACCTGACGTTGACGATGGCCACCCACCTGAGCTGACCAACCTAACCGACATTGAAGTGTTTGAGAACTCTTTGGCGCACTTTGAGTGTCGGCTTAAACCTTCAAATGATTCTAAAATGAAGGTAAATTGCATTTAAAAACACTAAATTGTTAGCCATATTTTAACCCTTTCATTGACAAATTGGACTTGATTTTTTTGAATCATAGATTGAATGGTTCCACAACGGCCGTCCAATCAACCACGGGTCCCGTACAAAAACGATCTCAGACTTTGGTTTCGTGATTCTCGAGATTAGCGGAGTGACGACACGAGACCAAGGGCAATATGTATGTCGTGCTACCAATGCCCATGGGTCCAGTACTGTGGAGTGCAAACTGAGTGTGAAACAGACCAGCGCTCATATCGTGACAACTCCACAACTTCCTGGGAACTTCCGCACTGGTACAGAATCCTTGCAGAAATTGGAAGAGTCGCTGTGGAAGAGGGAGGAACCAGTCGCTGAGCAGCAGCAGAACATCCCACCTCGCTTCATCACTGACATTCAGGACGTGGAATTGGTCGAAGGTCAACCCGCTCATTTTGAGTGCAGGGTGGAACCAGTAAATGACAGCAATATGAGAATAGGTCAGTATTAGTTTTTTATATATATATATAATATTATTTTGGTCTCTAATTATTCTTGATTATTCATGAGAGGTTTATGTGTTTAAACAGAGTGGTATCTGAACGGGAAGCCTATCGTGTTTGGTAGCAGGATGCACACCAGCGACGATTTTGGATTCATCAGTCTTGACCTGGACTGGACGTTTGCCAGGGATTCTGGAGAGTGTATGTTTGCAACACCATTTCAAATTTTAATGTGATTGAGTATTCCAACATCAACATTTCTTTTTATTTTAGATCTGTGTCGCGCTGTAAATCCATGGGGCTTTGCAACAACCCGAGCAAAACTCACATGTAAAGGAAAACGTGATATAGTGCTGGAGTCCCAGCTACCTAAAGGTATTGACGCGACCAGACTGAGTGAATTGGAGCGCGGACCACTGAAGGAAATTCCACCCGAGCAAAACAACCTTCCAGAGGGACCACCAAAGTTCATAAAAAAACTGACAAACTGTACGATCGTAGAGGGTGAGCCACTCCACCTGGAATGCACGGTAGAACCTAAAAACGATCCAACTTTAGTTATCTCTTGGATTCAAAACGGGAAGGCGTTGAAGATGGGCTCACGTTTCCACACTGTTTACGATTTCGGCTATGTACGGCTCTATAATAAAAATACTTTTCCCTTTCCTAAATTGTTTAAGAAATCACTCATTTAACATTTTGACAGGTCCGTCTCGACATCCTGTACACTTACGAGGAGGATCAAGGGGACTACGTATGCGTGGCAAAGAACATGCACGGGGAGGACAAGACTGAGTGCAAAATCATCTGCAAGAGTGAGTGTGACTGCAAATAAATATAATTATCATTTAAAAATGTTCTGAAAATCGTATCATGCGTGTGTTATTGATCAGGTCAACCGACGATAATACTGCAGAACCAGATGCCGAAAGGGATGAAAAAGTCGGAGACGCTGATTCAGATGGAAGCAGCGATCAAGAAATACACGTCAGAGGTTCACTTGACAGAAGAGGACATTTACGACCCAGACAAGAAACAGCCGCCAAGGTTCGTTACTCAAATCCAGAGCCAGAATGAGCTCAAAGAGATGGAGTCCACCAAGTTCGAATGCCAGTTAGCTCCAGTAGGCGATCCTCATATGAAGGTGAAAATTAATTTATAAACGTGAATTTTATTCCCTTATAAAAAAATTACATAGAAGTGTTACAAATAATAATATTATATTTAACCACGAAGGTTGAATGGTTTTGGAATGGCAAGCCGCTCCTCCACAAGAACAGGCTTCAGCCGATCTACGATTTTGGTTACGTGGCCATGAACTTCCAATGGGTGTACCCTGAAGACTCTGGGGAGTATGTGTGTGTGGCGTAAGAAGGACACCATTTATATTATTAATTAATAACGATAAAGAGGAAAGGGATTCAGTTTCCACGAAGGAACCCACAAATGATTGAACGAGCCATGAAAAATAAAATTGCATGCAGTTGGTCGTAAATCCACTGTTCTTTGTTGTAATTTTTTCTAGCACGAACTTGTATGGACGAGACGAGACAAGAGCCACAATCAAAACGACGGGTAAGCCGAGCATCATTTATGACTCGCAGTTGCCTCCAGGGATGCACAGCATCGACAAGATCCGTGAGATGGAAGCCAACTGGCTCAGGAGAAAGAGTATTGAGGAGAGCGAGCGCCAGCGTGAAGCACCTGCGTTTGTCACTAAACCTGACGTCGTTGAAGTTTGGGAAGGTGACTGGGCCAAGTTCTGTTGTCGCGTTACTGGGTTCCCTCGACCCCGTGTCCTTTGGATCGTCAATGGGAGGACCGTTATGAATGTAAGATGTACATATAGAATCTGAAATAATGAACAGTTTTAAATGTTTTAACACTCGTTTGTCTCTGTAGGGGTCAAGGTATAAATTGACGTATGACGGGATGTGGCACTTGGACATCCCCAAGACCCGCCAGTATGACCACGGGAAAGTGGAGGTAATCGCGAAGAATTCGTTGGGAGAAGCGTACGCATGTAGCCAACTGATCGTGAAGAATAGACACGACGACTACAGGGCATTGTTGAAAAACTCCCCAAGACGTAAGCTAGAAGGAACACAAAGTTATACAATAATTATAATTACATGGGTCTGAAATACATTCAAAAGTACCACAGGTCAAAGATATGCTCTTCAAATATTAAAGTCGTGTGTTGTTCTGTTTCTTTTTTTTCTGTCTGTCTTTTTCTGTCTGTGTTTCGTGCTCCTGTCTATCACGTATATGTTTCGTACATCTCTTGAAAAAAAATTCAAAAAAAACTAACCCGGTTTTGGGGCGTGTGGTTGGTGTACAAAAAAAAACACACATAAAAAAATATGTGCAGCGTGGTACGACTTGGAGTTGAAGCAGTACCAGGACACGCGCTACGCATCCGATCTGGAAAAGATATTTGCGGAGAGACTTGCGAAAGGGAAGACTCAGGTGCACATGAACGAGCAAGGAGAATACTCTCAAAAGATCGTGGAAGATGATGAGACGGAATGGCAGAAGCTGCTCAAGTCCAGGGGACTGGATTACTCCAAAATCAAAGAGTTGGAGGAGAGTCAGTTGACGAAAGAGCAGAAGATCCGGGAGTTGAATCGGCAGCACGCTCTCGCCACTCAGAGTAGTTTGAGCAGGACTGCTGCGAAGGCTTACGACGCTAAAGTTGATGAGGCAAAAGAGGAGATCCTCCGTCATGCTAAGCTCGTGACCAAGAAAGAAATTTCTCAAGTGTTCAGGAAAGCTCATGAAGGGAAGGAGGAAGAGGAGGATAGTTTGCATCAGCAGCACCGCATGGCTCAGTTGAAGAGTTGGAAGAGTGAAGGGTTGAGTCAGGAGGAGCAGCAGAGGAGGCTCCAGGAGCTCGATGAGAGCTACAGCAAGAATGTGGAGCAACGGACTCAGACTCAGGTTCAAAAGTCTCAGGAAGGGGATCTTGAGGTCACGAGGAAAATCACTGAGCATGAGACTCGCGCTCAAGAGAGCAAAGCTAAAATTGTCGAGGGGGTCGTGCCTAAAGGGGCGTTTAAAAAGGCTCCCGTGTTTATCAAAAAACTGCAGCCTTGTCGGGTCATGGAGAAAGGCGAAGCTAGGTTCGAGGTCGAGTTTGATGGCGATCCTAAACCTAACATACGTAAGTAATTATTTATTTTATTTTAAATTTATTTTATGATTAGGTTACATTCTTTAACAGCATAAATTATTAATTCTCCAGTCGTATTAATTAGGGTAAAATAATCAAGGGCTGTTGAAGTTTTCTAAGTTCATATGAAAAATAATAATACGACGAAAAAGAAGGATGGTGAGTATTTTGGGAAGCCACAAAATGTTTGAAGCATTTGAAGATCGAATGCATCCAAAAAAAAAGTATTTGTCCATTGGTTATCAATGTTATTATCATTAGTGCCACTGACTGGAATCAATTTATGTAATTGCTTGCGTCATTAAAATATGTAGATTTCAATTCATACAAGCAAATTTAAAGAGAGTGCGTTTTGTTTGCAGGGTGGTTCCGGGAAGATTTCCCTATTCAGGACAGCCAGGACTTTCAGATCAACGTGATTGGGAAGAAGAGCACGTTGGTCATCAATGAGGTATGTACCCTACACAACATTGAACAAAACCTATTCACTTTTCATCTGATTTCATTTTGGAAAGTACATGACATTATGCGTGTTCGTGTGTGTAGGTGTTCATGGAGGACTCTGGGATATTCAGCGTGATAGCAGAGAATCCTGGAGGCCAGGCAAAGTGCAGTGCAAACCTGGTTGTGGAGGAACCCAAAACCGCAACGAAATTAAGTCCCCCAAACTTCATCAAGACGCTGGACAGTAAGAAAGCTACAGTGGGGACTCTTCTCTCGCTCGACTGTGTGCTGGCTGCAGGAGCGACACCCATTCAGGAAGTATTCTGGACAAAGGACGGGAAGAAGTTGCAGAGCGACGCCCGTGTCAAACTGAGCCAGCAGGGTAATCGCCATACGTTGCAGATCCGGAACGCGACGTTGCAAGACCAGGGGAAATATGAAGTCGTCGGACTCAACTCGGCTGGTGAGGCTCGCTGTGAATGTGAGGTTCTTATCACTGAGCCGTTGGTCCCTGGGAAGAAACCTGCTCCGGAATCTGTGATCACGATAACCAAGCAGGTCGAGAGTGTCACGCTTGACGAAGGGCAGGCTGGCTCGCTTTCCGTGTGTGTCCAGAACTTGGGTACTAAACTATACTTAGCTGTACACTATTCTACTTGGCCTCGAGTCTTGGGGGAAATGATTGGAATTTCAGAGAGAATTTTATGGAACGTTTTGTGTTGCAGGTAACGCGACTGTGAAATGGACAAGGGATGGGAAGGAGGTGAGGCAGACGAACAATGTGAAACTGGTGCAAGAAGTGGTGCAGCAGGGTGTGACGAGATGCTCGGTCAAGTTTGACCAGGTGCTGCCTGAGGATCAGGGTGACTACGTGTGCAACCTCGTCAGAGGTGGGAATGTACTTGGAAGCTCTGCTGGGAAACTCACTGTGAAATCATCAGGTACACCACATGGATTTATTAAAAAAAAAGAACAAAATATTTGAAACTAAATTTTGTTTGATCATGTGTGTATGTGTGTGTGTGTGTAGCCCCCACTGCCACAACCCAATTGAGTGTGAAGCAGATGAAGGACGTGTCTTGTGAAGAAGGTGACGCGGCCACGTTCCAAACAGAGATTGTGGGATTCAACCCGAAGAGTAAGCTCAAGGTGCAGTGGTTCCGCGAGAATGCGCTCATACCCGAGTCGGAGGACTTTGAGGTACGTACACGAGAGCAAAAGTATTATATAATCCCTGTGACCCTTTATTTTTCTATATGTATGTTTGTGTGTTTGTATGTGTACCGTTGAATAGATGATGCAGGAGGGTCCTCACCTGGTGCTGTTGATAAAATCGACGTATGAAGAGGATTCAGGAACGTTCACGGTGCGAGTGACGGACCAGAGTACGGGCACGCATGCTGAATCGTCTGCAAGACTCACCGTTAAAAGTAACTAGAGGATCATATATATCACAAAAAAAATAAAGAGTTCTATTTATAGTTGGCACAAAAAAAAAATCACTCAAAATTCTTTTTTTTTTTAAATTCTAATTCTAATAAAATTTACCCGCAACTTATATATTTAAAAAAAGCAAAACCTTACTTAATAGACATATATTTACGCGCTGTAGGCTTTTTGTTATTATCATTATTATTATTGTTATCATTATTATTTTTTAGTAATGATCCTTTTATTTTTGACTAACTCCAAAAGAATTTGCCAAATCAAAACGACAACCTCGAGAGAAATGTGCAATATCTAAGCTTACGTTTATGAAGTTTTTTTTTTAAAATCATTAGAGAGCAACAAAAGACAAGGCTTTAAAAAAATTCCTTTTTTTCTCTTCTCAAAACACACACGACAAAAAAACGATTCTTTTCTGAACAAAAATTATATAATTTTAATTCTTAAATGAAATACATATTAATTACGATTGCTTCTTTGCTTCTTCTTTCTCTCTAGTTCTTCTTTTTTTTCCTTCTACTCGCTTTCTTTTTCTTTCTTTCCAACAATTGAAAAACAAAATGATTGAGATTGAATAAAATGGATAAAGTTGAAGTTTGAATAAAATAAACAAAATATTGTATATATTTTTTTTCCATCATTTTCATCATTTCTCTCGAGTTATTATTTTTTAAATCCCTTTTTAAAAAAAACTTACTTATTTTTTTTATGTATAATGATTTCATGATGATGATTTTGGAGCATACACATACGCGGAGGGAAGAAAAAAAAAACATTCGTGTGTGGCACGATAAAAGAACAACAAAAACAATTTGGGAAATCCCCAAACGGATCTCAAAAAGAAAAATAAAAGCTCATTACTTTGCACACCGTTACATAGTTTCTTCTTGGACATGGTCCAACTTGTTTAACGTATTTGTACGTTTTGTTGTGTAACGGAACGAGTGTCCTTGAAAACGAATTACGGTTTGCGTGAACCGTGACGTTTTAATTAAGATAACGCTATTACGCGTGACGTTCGAGATAAAAGTTGTTTTTTTCCTTGCAATTTCATATGGTGTATGCTCCATAATCACGTATTATTATTACTGAATCGTGTATGTCTTGTCCACGTTCCAGAACGAGTCTCAGGGAAGCCGTCAGGGAGGACAAGCAAATTGACAAGGATGCCAAGTGATGCAGTACAGCAGGAAGGTGCTACCACCACCACCACCACTACCTCATCTAACATGGATGTTCACCTGGAGAGGTTGAATCTGAGGTTGGAACAGTCTTTGAAATCTTACACTCAGGCCGTGGCACTCAAGAGGTTGAGGCGGACCACAGTCATTAGCTGGAGGACAAAGGGCAAAACTGGACCACTTGTTGCCAAGAAAGAGGAACAAGTAGTCACTGAGGAAGTTGGGGATAAGAAGACAAGCATTAGCAGCAGCAGCAGCGCTGTTCCGGTTTGGCAGAGAGGGGCTCCTAAGAAGAAGCAAGACCAACCTTCTGTGGTCGTCGAGCAGGAGAGGGCAGATGTTCAGAAAGAGGAGGAGCAGCAGGTTCCTTCAGTTTTGCAGCCTGTACCAACGACAACAGCCTCAAAGTCCGAGCAGCAGCCTGCTCAGGACGTACCTGTTTGGCAGAGAGGCATCAAGAAAAAGACAGTACCAAGTGCTCCACAACAAGAAGAAGAGCAATTACAGCAGCAGCAGCAACAACAGATTGTGGAACCTGTGAAGGAAGCTGAAGATGCAGCAGTCCCAGTATGGCAAAGAGGTAAAAGACCGGTTCAGAAACGGTCGGAGCCAAAACCCGAGCCGGCAAAACCGGAAGTAATTCAACTGAAGCCAACAAAACGAATTGAGAAAAAACCGGAGAAGGAAGAGGTGGAAAAAGTCGAGTTGAAACCTGTGAAGAAACCAAAGGCACCCCACGACGAGGTCGTTGATGAAGAACGTGCAGGTGGAGTGCAAGTTCAACCAAAAACTGAGAAGGTCAGTGATATTCCTGATGCGGCGGCACAAATTGAGGAGAAAGCCGAGGAATTTGTAAGAGCTGTGCCTGAACCTAGAGCGCCGGAAGTAAGAGGAGATTTGGGACAACATGCTGCAGCGGAAGTAGTTCAGGAAGAAGCAAAACCAGTTTATACGAGGACAAAGAAGAAAGAAAAGCCTGCACCTCAACGTGACGATAAGAAAATCCCGATTGGGAAAGGAAAGATCCCGGACCAAGCTGCTGAAAAGGAACAAGTGGAACTCAAACCATTCGAAACCAAACCTGAAAGTCCACTCATGACGGAACCAGCAGAGCAACAACGTACAACCCTTGGAATTCCTCAACCAAAATCCCCTGAACCAGAGGAAGAAAAATTCGAAGACGCTCAGTCCGAACCGGCACCAACAACAACCCCAACAACATGGCAGCGGGAAAAGAGACCTGTACCAAGCAAGCCCGTGCCCCAAGAAGAACAACCAAAACAAGAGCAAGTGGTGTTGAAGCCAACAAAGAGGGTAGATAAGAAACCAGTGGAAAAACCGACTTTGGAGCAGGTAGAGCTCAAGCGCGCAGACACAAAGAAGCAAGAGGAGGTGGGGATGAAACAAAGTACCTCAACAACGATCGTTTCCGAGCTGCAACAGCAGCAGCAGCAGCAACCGGGGATCGGAGTCAAGTCAGACGACGAAGACGAGTTCTACGATGCTGATGAGGGGACACAAGGTGAAGTTACTGATGCACAGCCTGGGGTGTACAGGAGAGGTAGGAAGAAGAAACCTCAGGCTGCAGAGGATGAAAAGGTTAGGGTGGAGAAAGCTCCTGGTGAGGTCGTCGAGTTGAAACCTGTTGGGGAAGATAGAGTCGAACCTGATGCAGAGGTCAGCACCGAGCAGCAGCTTGACAAAGCTCCGTCGGAATTGAAGAGTGGAGTTGAAAAGAAACCAAGAAAGGTGCAACCTGAAGAAGTCCCGAAACCTGAAGTTGTGCAACTGAAACCGACACGAAGAATCGAGAAGAGACCGGAGAAAGAGGAGTTGGAGAAAGTAGAGTTGAAAAGGGTTCAGAGAGTAGGTGCGCCGGCAGGCGAAGAAGAGAAAAAGGACGACAAGCCCGAGAAACAACCCCTGGAGGAATACGGCGCTGTTCCACTGGACAGTGAACGAGCAGAACTAGAGACTGCGCGCGATCTCACACTTGACACCATTCCAAAAGATAAAAAAATGGAGAAAGGAGAAGAAGTGGCTAAGCAGAGTGTCCAGCTTGGTCCATCTGAAGTCGCTGAGCAGCCCACAACTAAACCACCCAGTAAGAAGCCGAAAGCACCCCCGGCAGAGGAGAAAGCTATCAAGATGGGCAAGGGCAAGGTGCCTCAAGAAACGGCTGAGCAAGAGGTCGTGCAACTGAAACCGATTGACAAGAAAAAGCAAGACTCATTAAGCGGCGGCTTGGAGAGTGGTGACACGCTGGGACGGTTGCCTACGTCCGCGGAAGGTGATGCGCCTGAGCTTGAGCAACCCCAGACGTGGGAACGAAAGTCGAGGAAGACCAAGAAAAAGAAACCTGATGAAGGTCGTGGGGATACTGTGGGGCAACCTGAAACAACACAAGAGCAAGTCCCTTCAACTGACGCTGCAGGTGTCACTCCTAGCAGTCAACCGGAACATGCTGACGCTCTACTCAAATCGGAGATGGTCATGCAACGACCAGAGTCATTCCAAGAGGAAACGAAGGGGAAGGAAAAGACTGAAGGCGAAAATAGTGGTTTCAAAATGGTGAGACCATCACGGCGAGATGATGATGAAAGTGAGGAGCAGCATCCAGACAAACCTGAAAAGGATGATCGCAGTGGATTGGGAGAGGAGATTCAAGATGCCCCTTATCAGCAAAAAAAGAAATTGGTGAAGAAGCCAAAAGAGAAGGTGAAAGAAGAGGAGCAACCGGGGAAGAGTGTCCCTGGGGTTGAAGAAAAAGAACAAGACTTGGCACCTCGACTGACTGAACCAAAACAATCAGCGGATGCAACGCTTGGGACTAGCATCACCACAGTCGTCCCTGAAGAAGAGGATATTGGGCCAGGTAAACCTGAGATTAGTGGTGTTCCACTGGAAAAAAGGGAACAAAAAGAGGAGATGACCCCTGTTGCAGAGCAAAAAGTCCCTGTAGAAGTTGAACACAAGCAAGTTCAAGAAAAGGAGAGTGGAGTAACCAAGAAGAAGAAAATGAAATCTGATGCAAAACTAGAGGGTGAAGTAAAGTTCCAGAGACCAGATTTTGTCAAAGAACAACAAGACTCAGAGTCTTCAGAACAAGTGGAAGCTCCTTTGAAACCAACAGTGAAGGATGACGTAGGTGGTAGCGACAAACCGACAAAGCTCAAGTCGGACGCAGAATTAGTAGGAGACATTAGATTCCAGAGTCCAACAGCTCCTTTTCCAGCACAGCCAATACAGGTTGATGATGCTCAAACGACAGAAACAACACCAAAACAATCTGAACAAGGTTATTCTAAAGAGGAGAAGAAAGCTGATAAGGCGGAGATCCCGCAGGAAATAAAATTCCAGAGCCCTGGTGTTGCAGATGAAGAACAAGTTGATGAAGAGGGTAAGACGATCCCCAGAAGTGATGAGCAGAAGAGTGTTCCAAAAAAGCCGAAACAGAAGAAGCTGAAAAGTGATGCTGAGATGCATGGGGAAATCAAATTCCAAAGCCCTGCTGCATCAAGAGAAGAAAGTGAAACACCCAAGGAGCACAAAGACGAAGAAGAAACGCGGGTGAGGGGAGACAAACCGGAGGACATGTCGAGAAAGCCAAAACAAAAGGAAGATGCAGAAAGTAGCAGGGAAATAAAGTTTCAGAGTCCAGGCGTTGCACACGAGGAACATGATTCTCAATCTCTGGTGGAGGAGCAACCACAAGAACTTGAAATATCCCCGAAAGAGAAACCTCACGAGAAAAAGGAAGTTGTGAAGAAACCAAAGCAAAAGAAACCTAAGGCAGCCGATGAAGAAGGTGCTGGAGAAATCAAGTTCCAGAGTCCAAGAGTTGGAGAGGAGCAGGAACATGTATCAGTTGAAGAGACAAGCAAACAAGAAAAACCGGAGAAAGTAGGCGAGGGTAAAGAAAGAAAGGTAAAGCAAAAGGGTGAAGCAGAATTGCTTGAAGAAATAAAATTCCAACGTCCAAGTGTACATGAACAAGAAAGTGCAAGTGAAGGTCTTCCACAAGAAGAACTCGGTGGATTGGAAAGTGGGAGCAAACAAACCGATGTGGATACTAAGAAGCCGAAAGAAAAGAGACCAAAGGCAGATACAGAGAGTACTGGAGAAATAAAGTTTCAGAGTCCAAGCGTTGCCGAAGCGGAAGTACCAGTAGAAGAGAAACCAGAAGAAGTAAAGGAGACGAAAAAAGCTCCAAAAAAGACAAAGAAGCTGAAAACTGGAGGGGAAGTGACTGGGGAAATCCAGTTCCAGAGTCCTGAAGGACAAGCCACGCCAGTGGACAAAGCAGAGGATGCAATGCCCACTGAAAAGGTCGAGAAATTGGAAGACGGAAAGGAAAAGTTTGTTCCAAAAAAGAAATCTAAAAAAATTGAAACGGATTCGGCTGGAGCAATCAAGTTCCAAAGTCCAGTAGCTGGAGTGGAAGAAGAAGAAGTAACTCTCCCAGCGCTTAAACAGGACGTTCCGACAGTTAAATCTCGAGAAAAGCAACCTGAAGAGGATATACCAAAGACGTCAAAACATAAGAAGCAGAAGAGTGAAACAGAGATGCCCGGACAACTCACGTTCCAGAGTCCCAGTCAGCCTGAACAAGAAGCAAGTGCTGATGAAATTCCAAAGGATGGAACTGAACCCAAACCAAAAGACGTAGAAGTGTCCAAGAAGCCAAAAGAAAGCAAACTAAAGTCAAAAAGTGATGGTACTGGAGACATCAAGTTCCAAAGTCCTGGAGTAGCTGCAGAACAAGAAGAGAATATAACTCAAACTCGCGACGAGCAACCTCAGGGCATAGAAATATCCCCAAAAGAAAAACCTGAGATGAAAACTCCAGGAAAGAAACCAAAAAGTAAAAAACAAGTGGAAACAGACCAACCTGGAGAGGTCGTGTTCCAAAGTCCAGTTGCGGGCGTGGAAGAGAGGGAAGAGAAAAGTGGGGATGATAAGATGCCTGAGCGTCAACCAGTAATTCCAGATATTCCAGTAGAGGTCGCAAAGAAAGAGAAGGTAGACGCAGTCATGGAGAGTCAGCTTAAGTTCCATACCCCAGCCGTAAGACCAAAAGAGCAAGACCAAGAACAAGTAGGGGAATCTCCAAATCAGCCACTTCTACAAACGCACACTCAAACGGAGGTTGAGGAAGTCAAGAAAGTTGTCAAAAAGAAGAAAAAGACAACGACTACAAAGGAAGAGGGTGAGACGGGTCAACTATCATTCCAAAGTCCGGAGGAGATTATCGTACCTGATTCGGAGAAAGAGGAGATTAGGAAACCAGATGCACCAGAAGTTGATGAGAGAAAGCCAAAGAAGAAAGCGGATGCTGAGGCTCCAGGTAGTATACAGTTCAGAACCCCAGGAGCAGTTGAAGAGGAGGAGCAATCAAAAGCTCCAAGTAAGGTTGAGGAACCCATTTCAAAAGAAACTGAGCAGAAGAAGAAATCTGAAAGAACAGAAGGCAAGCAACGTGGAACAGTAAGATTTGACTTGCCTGATGCACCAGAAGAACAGGTTGTGAGCACAGAGGTGGTCCAGGAACACGGACACGTAGAGATCACAGAAGTGAAGGAGCAACAAACAACGGTGTACCAAAGGAAACCGAAGAAGAAAGCTGCTGTAGACCAGCAGCCGTCGGATATCTTGTTTGTACGACCTGATGCACCAGAACAAGAGTCATCCCCAGTTTCAGCTCCCCGTCCAGACTCTACGATTCCAGCAACTCCATTCCAGATCCCAACTGATCAAGTTGTGGATACTCAAGTTGCAGAAGTCGTTCAAAAGATTAAAGAGGAAGAACAGGTGGTGTTGAAGAAGAAGACGAAGAAGCCTGTGAAAAGGGAATTAATTGAGGAACTTCGACCTGGACAAGTAGAGATCGAAGAAGTCCAGGACGCAATTGTTCTGCAACAGGAAACAAGCGACACGTTTGAAGCAGAAGAGCATCACGTAGAAGCGTCAGAGTTGGTAACTGCGGAATCCTCCCAGGTCGAGGTTCAAATGGGCGTGGTACTCGAGGAGAAGAAGACAAAGGTGGTAAAACGAGCGACGGTCAAGACTGAAGAGATCAAAGCCGTTGCGGTGGTTGAGATCACTGACATGGAGAACCGGGAACTTGAACAAGCTCTGGACACTACCTCTCAAGTTGAAGTGCACGTTGGAGTGCAATCGGTGGAGGAAAAAAAGACAAAGACGAAAACTAAGAAAACAAAGCAAAAGACTGACGAAGTCAAAGCCGTGGCTGTGGTTGACGTGGCTGCTCCTGAAGATGAAACTCTGGAGGAAGGACAAGTTGAGATCTCGGAGGTCCCTGAAGACGTTACTCTCACTCAAGAGGATGTTCCAGTAGAGGAACAATTAGAAAAGCCAAAGATTGAGTCAAAGAAGTCGGTTCCAAAAGAGGAAATTCCAGAAGAGATCAAGTTGAAACCGACAAAGAAATCGGCTCGGCCCAAACCCGAAGAAGTGGGTCTTGAAAAGGTTGAATTGAAGAAGGTAAGGAAGGAAGTAGTGGTTTCCACCACACCTGAGCAACAGGCAACGGAGGAAAAGTATCCCCAGCCATCCCAGGTCCAGGAAATGAAAGATTTTGAAGAACCGCAGCTTGAGACTTTGGAGAAACCCGAGTGGGATGAAGAAAAGGAAAAACCAGTTGAGCAATTGGTTCAACCTGTACAACGGGAGCAACCCCAAAAGGAATCACGACCAGATGAGGAACAAAAAACATACAAGAGGGCAAAGCCAAAGAAGGGACAAGAACCTGAGCAGCCAAGTAAAATCCCGATTGGAAAAGGAACTGTACCTTTGGAAGCTGAGCAGAAAGAGACTGTGGTACTGAAACCTGTCCCAACCGGTCAAACGGAGCAACAGGAACAGCCTGCTACAAAAGATGAACCTGTACGATTGAGTAAACTACCTGAAAGACCAGAAGACACGATAGAGTTATCCACGACCACGACCATTCAGCGTGAACAGGAAACTCCGGAACAAACAAAGGTGGTCAAAAAGACTAAAAAAGTTAAAACAAAACCGGAGGACGAGCAAGTCGAGGAAGAGAAAGGCAAGACACCCAGTGTCGCTGGTCCCGAAGAGGAACCGGTACAAACGAAGGACAAACCTAGTAAAAAACAGGAACCAGAAAAGGAACCTATTCCTTCATCTCGTCCAAAAGAAAAAGTAGATGCGAAACAAGTCACTGAACTTAAGTGGATGAGCCCAGAGAAAGCGAGTGTAGATGTTACTAGCATCACTGGTGGTGCACCTGAACACATTGCGATTGGAGAAGAACAGGTGCAGAAGAAACCTAAAAAAGAAGTAGAGAAAAAGAAGCCTTCAAGAATCCCAGTGAAGGGAAAGGAGGAACCTGAACCACTCGAGCAACCTTCCGTTCAGCCGGAGGATCAAGAAAAAGATGCTGCAGACCGCACAAAGCCTGAAAGAAAATTAAATATCCCTGAACCGGAAAAGGAAACACGTGGGCGGGAGAAAGTGAGTGTGGATCAACCAAGTGAGCTCAAGTGGATGACTCCAAGCAAGCAGGACGAGGAGCAGGATCAACAAGTTCCTGAGTTTGAAGATGATTTGAAACCGGTTGTAGATGTTCCCAAGGAAGAGGAAGAAGAAGAGAAACGGCCGGAGGCCAGGGATAAGCCAAAAAGAAAGGTGGTTAAGAAGAAAGGTGGTGGGGAAGTACCAGTTGAAGAGAGATTACAGGAGCCTGTAACAGACGAGACAAAACAAAAGGATGAGAAAGAAAGCGTGCCAGAGAAACCGTCAAAAATCCCGGTTGGGACGACAAGAAAGGAAGTCGTCACACCAGACAAAGCGGAGCAAGAGAAAGTGGAGTCGCTAGCCAAGCCAACTCAAGAAGAGAAAGCTGTGAAAACAGTGGAGGCTCAACCAGCACAACAACCACGAAAGAAGTCGCAAAGCCAAGAGCGACGAGTATCTCAACCACAGGTTGTCCAGCCAGAAGAAAAACTCGAGTCGATCAAGTTGAAACCAGCGAAACGACCAGAGAAGCCAAAAGTTGAAGAAGTGAAAGTGGAAAAAGTGGAGTTGAAAAAGACCCCAAAGAAAGAGCTCCCAAAACCAAAAGAGGAGGAGAAGGAGGTAAGAGAGGAGCCAGTAGCTTTCCAGCCTGTGGACATTCCAGAGCTACCCGAGTACCAGGAACCTGTGCTAGAAGAATTCGAGAAACCCGAATGGGGAGAGGTCAACAAGGAAGTTAGACCAGAACACGAAAGTGATGCGGATAAACCACAACAAAAGACAGAACACAGCCCAGAGCAACCGACGACATGGAAGAGGGGTAAACCAAAAAAAGAGAAGGTGCCAGAAGAACCCAGAAAGTTGAGCATTGGAAAAGGGAAGATCCCTGAGGAAACCCCTGACCACGAGGTTGTTCAGTTGAAACCGTTCCAAAAACCAAAGGAAGACACTCAGGAAAAGCTGGACACTGTTGCTATTACAGCTTCCTCTACCGTCCTGCAAACACCTGCTGAAAGAGGAACACAGGAGAAACAAGAGAAACCAGTGGAAGATACGGCGGAGAAACAGGTGGAAGAGAAAGAACAAGCCCCACAAGATAAGACAGAAGAGGATGGAGGAGAACCACCCAAGCCAAAATTCCAGAGAATGAAGATTGACAGACGTAGAGTATCGCAGCCAGAAGAGAAGAAAGTTGAATTTGCACAGTTCCAGTTGAAGAAAGTGGAACGGGTGGAGCGACGTAAATCCGAGTCGCCTCAAATCGAAAAGGTAGACTTAAAACCAATTCCAGAGAAGGAGCAGCCAAAAGTTGAGGTTGAGGAGAAGGAAGTGTATGTAGCCCCAAAGCCTTTCGTCCCATTGGAGCTCTCTGAAATAGCCCCACACGAAATCCCGGAGTTGGAAGAATTCGAGAAACCTGACTGGGATGAAATCAGAAGGTCTAAGGAGACGACCCCAGCAGTGAGTGAGAAATCCGTTGAACACGCTCCTGAAGAAGCTCCAGAAGGGAAAAAGTGGGAACGGAAGAAACGACCAAGCAAGGATAAGGCCCCAGAAGAAACCCGAAAATTGAGTATTGGGAAAGGTAAGATTCCGGAAAAGGTGGAAGAGAAAGAGGTCGTTGAATTGAAACCGTTCAAGAAACCAAAACCAGGAGAAGAAACGAAGCAAGAAAAGCCGGACAGTATCAAGTTGAAGCCAACTCCTAAGGAAGTGACGGAGGAGACCACAGAGTACAAAACAGAGTTGGTGGTTAAGCCCAAAAAGCCGTCGGTTGAGATTGACGTGACTCCAAAGCAGGAGACATCCCAGCTTACAGTACAGCCCAAGCAAGTATCGGAGCTCACGTTACCAAAGCCGAAATATGAAAAGCACAAGTTGGTGAGAAGGAAGCTGGAGCTGAATCCAAAGATCCCAGAGTTTATCCAGATTCAGTTGAGACCGTCGAGGATAGTAAAACGGGATATCCCGGACTGGCAGCTGGAACAAGTAGAACTGAAGCCATGGAGTAGAAAGACGAGCAGGGAAGAAATAGTTGAGGAACGGCGAGACAGTATTAAATGGCAGCATGCACAAACCACGCTCGAGGAGCGAGAAGACGTGAATTTGCTCAAGGTGACACAGGTCCACGTGAGGATGGCTCCAAAGTTTAAAGCAGCGTTGCAGCCTCAAAAAGAGGAAGTTGGGAGCACTGCGAGATTTGAAGGAAAGGTTGAGAACATGGGCGAAGTCCAAGAAGTCAAATGGTTTAGGGAGAGCGTCGAGATCCAGGCAAACGAAAAGTACAAAGTTTTCGAAAGTGAAGTGGCGCTGGAGATTAACGACGTTCAGGTCCAGGATCAAGGGATGTACTCGTGCGTGGTCAAAAACCAACTGGGAACAGCCAAATCCACAGCCAACCTCATCGTTGTCGAGCCAGACAGAAAAGGTGAAATAAGAGACGAGCAGAGTTGATTTAACTTTTGCTTGAACTATTTTTTTATAAATTGTACTTTTGTTCTAGACGACACGGAAGTGATAACCCGTCCTCTTCGCTCGTTGATAATCAACAAGAACACAGAATTGGTCTTGAACGTGGACTACAAGAAGCCAAAGAACGCAAAAGTGGAATGGTATCACAATGGTCGTAAATTCAACACTGGGGTGCCAAACGTCGAGGAGAAGACTGGAGATACCACCAGCACTCTGAAAATCAAAAAGTTTGACCAGAAACTGAGTACAGGGAAGTGGGAGGTTCGAGTTGGCGAGCACTCCAGGTCTAGCTGCTCCGTGAGGGCTCAGGATGAAAGTAAGGCTTGACATTGCATGTTTGATTGAACTGGAGAAATCCTGGATGTGAATCTGAGATGTTGGTGTGATTTTAATTGCTTAGTGCCCGAATCACCAGCCCAGCCACCAGTGTTTAAGCGTCACTTGATGCCGAAGCCGGTGCACACGGAGTCACCGTGTATCCTGCAGGCATCGGTGCATGCGAACCCTGAAGCGTCATTCCAGTGGTTCCACAACGACAACTTGGTCGAGCCATCAAAAGACAATGTGAAGATTAATTCGGAGAATAACCGAACGGTGCTGATGCTGAGACATGCGGAGGAAGGGGAGTTCACGGTAAGAGCGGAGAACGTGTACGGATCAGTCACGTCCACAGCATATTTCAACCTTCTTCCCACGGTTGAGGATTACGCTCCAGAGTTTGCAGTCCCACTGCCAAGCGTGGTAAACCTGATGGACGGCGACGAAGTCACGTTGCAGTGCCAGTTGAAACCGTACGAGGGACCTACCCCTATAGTGACGTGGCTCCACAACGGCACAGAGATCAAGGAGAAGACTAAAGAGATCCAGATACTCCAGACTGAGGAGGGTTTGTGCCAGCTACGGATCAGTGAGGTATTCCCAGAGGACAGCGGCGAGTACGTATGCAAGTGCGAGAACAGTGTTGGTCAGGACATGACTCGCGCCAACATCAGCGTCGAGGCATACGAGTACGTTCCAGACTCTGAGATCGCTACCAGCACCATCCACACTATCGAGAGTGAGGAGGAAAATGTGCTCATGGAGGAGGAGGAAGAAGGGGATGAAGATGTTGAAGCTGAGGACGCTGCTCCTAGGTTCATCACTAAAATGGAGCAAGTGACCAGTGTCCAGGATGGGCAGTTGACAATGTCAGTTTAAAAAAAATCTTTTATAATTTAAAGCGTAATAAGAAATTGTTAAATTTTAAAAAATGTTACTTTTGTTTTGAATCAAGATTGACGGTGAAGTACAATAACGTGAAGCCTCGTCCAGTGGTGAAGTGGTTTATCAAAGGCCAGGAGCTAGTCAAGTCGACAAAAGAGTTTAGGATTGAGCAGCCTGAGCGGTTTGTCAGCCAGCTCGTGATCAACGAAATCTTTCCTGAAGACGAGGGTGAGCAAAGATTTTATATAATTTTTTTGTAATTTTGTGGTTGGGCATATGAATTGTTCAAAAATATTCAATTTATAATGGCATAGTAGTTAGTAATTTCCGCTTTGAAACTGGTTAAACTGAGGATTTTAAATGTGTATTCACGTTTAAAAAAACATAAAAATTAATTAATAATTGTAGGTGAGTACTGTTGTACGATCCAGAACAAGCACGGAATGGACGTGACCACAACGGAACTGGTGGTGTATGGTGCTCCAAAAGAGGGTAACGTTTGAGTTCATGTGGGGGAAAGCGCATGCAAATAAATCACCAGAATAATATGTAGTTGGTGTGTGCTCAAATATAATCCGCTTCTTTAGATTTTTCGGATTGTAGCAGTAAAACGTTTGTTCGCTTTTGATCATGATTATGTAGTTTGAAGAGCATATTTGCAAAGGACGGTACAATTTTTTTTAATTCTTGTGAGTTTTTTTTTACATTACAAAACAATATTAATTAAAATAAAATGTGGTGTTGACAAAATGTGTGAAAACGAAACGAATTGAAAAAAAAAGCGCATCATCCTGGTACGCGGTGGTATCGGGAACCGGAGTGGGATGGATTGCCTCCACCCTACAGGACGAGACTGCCTGATTGGGATGATGAGGAGTGGGATTTTCAAAGGAGAGGTAAGGTCGTTCATTGTCTCATAATAAACTGTTGTAAAGGATAAATAGAGAAAGAAAAAAAAACCTGGTAAATGTACATAGGTAAATTACATGATTCGTACTATTATAAATTATTATTTTAGCTTTTTTGTCGTAACAAATGTGCCCCTGTGTTCTTGCATCCACACACATGTGTAGAAAAATGCATGAAAAATACAACACGGCTTTTTATCCTACTTCATGTGTAAAATAATTGTAACGTGATTAAAAAATATATTTTTTCTTGTGAAGTTGAAGTCTCAAGTTTAACCCACTATACGAACTAATATGTATTGTGAAATGTCCAGAAACTAATCTTGTGTGGTTGTATTTTGCAGAGGAGACAAGCCAAGTGGCCATGAAGAAAGTGTCTGTGATCAAGAAAGGAAAGAAGAAAGTGTCCAGGAAGTGCGTTCAAAACACATTTTATAACGCTTATTTTTCTTTCCTTCATCCTAACACGTTACATTATTTGCTTGTAGGGAACAAACAACAGAACAAATGGTGGTGAAGAAACGTGTATCCTTCCAGGAACCTGCAGCAGAAGGTAAGAATGGTTTTAAAAATTTATTATTCATGTCGTCGGTCATAAGATCATTTCCACTCGTACACAATACATCAAACGAAGCATGATTAAAAATGGCCATGAAAACCAATACCACTAAACAAACAGACTCAGACTCAGAGGAAGAACACCACACTTCACTCACATTTGACGAAGCAGTACTCAAAACACAAGAACACACGAGCACAACACAAAAGAAAAAAGTTATTACACAAATCGCACAAGAGGAGCACAGCAAACAAGAACATTTGGCGGGGATCAAAGTTCAAAGTGACTTGGAGACTGCTGCTGATACTGAATGGAAGACGACGAAAAGATCTCAACTGGAGAAGGAGCCTGAGCAACCTGATGCTCCAGTATGGAGGAGGAAAACGTCTAAAGAAAAGCCAAAAATAAGAAGTGCAGAAGAAGAGCATCTGGTCCCTGAAAAGAGGAAACAGGAACACGTCTCAGCAGGGCCACAACAACTGGAAAGTGAGAACATTGTCGAGAGTCAGGTTAATGTCCATGAGCCCAAAGAAGTGGAGCAAGCTCCAGTTTGGAAGAGGGGTTCTAAGAAACCTGTCCAACCATCCGTTAAGACAGACAATGATGATGATGTAAGGGGAAAAGAAAGTGAAGTAGTTGGATCACCCAAGGAAAAAGACGTAGTAGAGAAACAAGCCCCTCTGTGGCGTAGGGGATCCATGCCAAAGAAATCAACTGAGCCTGAAGACGTTCAGAAAGCAGGTGCAAAACAAGAGGGAACAGTTGAATGGAAGAGTCCGGAAAAGAAGGATGATAAAGACGACGACAAACGTGAGGAACCAGTTCCAGTTTGGAGGAGAGGTTCAAAACCGAAGAAATCTGCTGACGTGACACTGAGAGAAGAAAAGGAACTTGCCAAAGCAGACGCTAAACAGACAAGTAGAGTGGAATGGAAAACTCCAGAACAACGGAAAGATGGTGAAAGGGAACATGATGAACAGGTGCAAGGTTCTGAACAGACCACAAAGAAACCGCTCAAAAAAGAGCAGCCAGAGCATGAAAAGGCTGATGCGAAAACAAAAGGTCAAATCAAATTCAAAATTCCAGAAAAAGTTGAAGAAATCAAACCTGATCAGCCACAACCTCCAGTTTGGAGGAGAGGTACAAAACCACGGAAATCTGTCGAATTGATGCCACAGGAGCAGAAAGAGCAAGTACACGCAAAGGTTGACGCTAGACAAGAAAGTGAAGTGAAGTGGAGAACACCAGAGAAAGAAAAAGATGGTGGCAAAGAGAAAAC
The DNA here is from genome assembly GCA_027743895.1 of Seira musarum. Classification (NCBI taxonomy): domain Eukaryota; kingdom Metazoa; phylum Arthropoda; class Collembola; order Entomobryomorpha; family Entomobryidae; genus Seira; species Seira musarum. The sequence continues at coordinate 51,657 of JAHZMX010005325.1, forward strand.
GGAAGAGAAGCTCGGGCAAGGTTTGCAAATCAAACCAAGTGGAACGGAAGAAGAGCAAGTTAAGGAAAAGGTTGATGCGAAACAGGAAAGAGAAGTGGAGTGGAAAGTACCTGAAAAAGGACACGATGATGAGGAGAAAATGAAGGATGAACCGGCTCCTGTGTGGAAGAGGGGATCCAAGCAAAAGAGATCTGATAAAAAACCAGATAAAGAGGATTTGAAACAAGATGAAACTCAAGAACGTCCGGTTGAATGCAAATCTCCAGAAAAGGACGAAGAAACACAACCGCCAGTTTGGAGGAGGGGCTCAAAGCCCAGAAAGTCTGTTGAGGAGGTGACACAAGAAGAAAAGGAGCAGGTAGTAGCCAAGGTTGATGCAAAACAGGAAGGTCAAGTCCAATGGAAGACACCTGCAAAATTGGAGGAAAAATCCCAAGAAGAATCGAGTCCAACTTGGACAAGAGGTCTTAAACCGAAAAAGAAACCACTAGAAAAACCTGGAGAGGAAGAAAAAGAGGATGTTAAGGAGGAACCTCAAGGTGAATGTAAAACTCCTGAGACGGGACAGGAAGAGCAAAAGGGTGATGAGGTGAAAGAAACTCCCGTTTGGAGGAGAGGATCCAAACCGAGGAAATCTGTGCAGAAAGTTGAAGGTAAATATGATGCAAAAGATAAAGGTCATGTGGAATTACAAAGTCCTGAAGCGACACAGAAAAAAGAAAGTGGTGAAGACAAGGCAAAACAGGAAAGTGAACTGGAATGGAAAACTCCAGAAAAGCGTGAACCCGAGAGTAAAGTTCAGACATTTCCAAAGAAGAAAGAAAAAACTGTGGATATGCCAGAAAAAGAACGGGGGAAAGAAAAGGTTGATGCAGAAGCAGCGAGTGAAATGAAACTAGAGACGCCGAAAAAAGAAATGGAAGATGAAGAGAAGGAAAAGCCTGAACAAGACGTTCCTGGTATGAAGAAGAAATCAAAAGTGACAAAACCTCTTGAGAAAAGGCCGGAGAAGGCAAAGGAAAAGATTTCTGCAAAGCAGCAGCAAGGGATTGAGTGGAAAAGCCCAGCAACACTAAATGTTGAAGACGAGACGATGAATGTGGAACAAACTCCAACAGTACCAAAAGACCGAATTGAGCACGTCCCAGAAGACAAGGATATCGCTGACACCCAGCAAGATAGCGAGGTAACTTGGCGGACCCCTGAACAAACTGAATTACCAGAGAGGAAACCTAAAACGAAGCGAAAGAAGGAGCAACACGAAGAAGTGGTTGGAAATGAATCTGATGAAATGGGAGGAGATAAATATTCAGAACAGCCAAAGAATCAAGACTTGAAACAGAAGAAGAAAAAGCCTCAAGACGTTGAACGAGTTGACCAGGACCAAAATGTCCAGTTCAAGAGTCCAGAAAAAAGGGATGAGGGCGAAGCTTCCCAAAGTGCACCTGTCTGGAAGACACCGTCAAAATTAGAAGACGAAATGATAGGAGAAGCTCCAGTTGTGATGAAACCAACTGAAAAACCCAATGTTGATGATAAGCAAACAAAACCAAAAGGGAAGAAAGTGAAAGACAAGAAGGCACTACCAGAAGGTCAAGAAGCTGGAGAAGACGAGAAACAAGATAGAGAGGAAACGGAGAAATTGCCAACACAGGCTAGTAGTGACCAAGAAAAGCCAAAGAAGAAGGTGGTGAAAAAACCTACGAAAAGTACGGAGATAGGAGTAGAGGAGGAGCAAGTGCATCTTGAGTCAGCAGATGCGGAACTTGCAGGTGAAGTGAGTTGGGTAAGCCCAGAGGCAAATAAGGATGTGGAGGTGACGGAGATTGAGGAGCACGTTCAAGTGGAGAAATCGTTTAGGAAATCTGCAAAACAAGAGAGTGAGATCAAGTGGGACACGCCAACTGGTATCGAGAAGGAACAAGTTTTGAAGGGGGATGCGAAGAAAAAGAGGTTGCAGAAAGAGGTGGCTAAAGAAGAAGAAGAAGAAGAAGAAAAACAATTGTCTACTGATGAAAATGATAGGGTGGGAGATGAACCTCTACGACTTGAACACGATGATTCAGGTTCAGCTGGCACCACAAAAAAGAAACGACCAAAAGCTAAAAAGGCTCACGACTTTGAGGAGGAAAGCACGGTTGAGAAGAAACTGTTACCTGAATCTCCAGAATTGGAGTTGGAAGAATCAAAAACTGAGGTTGGTGGAGATGAGCCTCAACAGGATAAGCCGAAAAATGTGAAACAGAAACGACAGAAGCCTGACATATCTGAGAAACTAAAGGAGCCGGAAGTCAAACAAATTAGTTCAGACGGACCTGAGGAATCAACCAAAGAAGATGGCAATAAAGCCGACAAGGCGGGGAAGAAAGTGAAATCCCCTGAAGGAATCTCAGTAGAAAAACAGCAAAAGAAAAAGGCGGCGGCAGACCAATCTGGTGATATCGTGTGGTCGACACCAACCAAAGCTGAACAGGAAGTAAAGGAGCTGTTACCTGAATCTCCAGAATTGGAGTTGGAAGAATCAAAAACTGAGGTTGGTGGAGATGAGCCTCAACAGGATAAGCTGAAAACAGTGAGAAAGAAACGACAGAAGCCGGACATATCTGAGAAAATAAAGGAACCGGAAGTCGAACAAATTAGTTCAGACAGACCTGAGGAATCAACCAAGGAAGATGACAATAAAGCCGACAAGCCGGGGAAGAAAGTGAAATCCCCTGAAGGAATCTCCGCAGAGAAACAGAAAAAGAAAAAGGCGGCAGCAGACCAATCTGATGATATCGTGTGGTCGACACCAACCAATGCTGAACAGGAAGTACAAGAGAGCAAGGTCGAAGAAGAAGATCACGAGCACGTGAGTTTAAACATTCCAGATGCTCCAGGATCAAAAAAGAAAGTGAAGGCGAAAAAAGTGAAAGCGGTTCAGCAAGGGGAACTCAAATACATGTCTCCAGAGGAGTTGCAGGAACAAGAGCCTGAAGGGGAAGAATCACCTGCTCTTGAGAGTCCCTACCCAAAAGAAAAGATATTCCGAAAGAAGAAACCAGAGTTGGTTGGAGCTGAACAAGCTTCCGAAGTGGGCTGGAACGTTCCTCCAGAATTGGGAACGGAAGTGGTAGAAGGGGAGGTGGAATTCTTAGAGGATACTCCACTTGTATGGGAACCTTTACAAGGTGAATCTGTAAGAAAGACGAAGGTAGTAAAGAAGAAGTTCAAGGAAGCAGTGGTGGTCGAGCAGGACACGATTGAGTGGAGCTCACCCGACAGGGTTGAGGCGCAAGAGGATATTGAAAAAGCCTTGTCACCAGACGAGCAACAATTTGAGGGTGAAATGGAAAAGGAAGTTCCTGAAGAGATAATGGAGGTTGAAGGAAAAGCAGTGAGTGCAAATGCTGGTGTGAAAAAAGCCAAAGTGACGAAGAAAGTACGACCAAAGGGGCAAGTGCAAACTGAAGTGGAGGGCAAGATAACTTGGGTCACCCCACAAGCTGGAATTGAGCAGGTGGAATGTGAGGAGCAAGAAATAGTAGAGGAAGGCGCAGTTGATAAACTGCTGCCCGAGGAAGAAACGACGCAACTGAAAGATGTGAAGGGGAAAGCGTTGATTAAGAAGAAAAAAGTGAAAGTAGTTGGAGAGGAAGACGTTGTTAAAGAAGAACAATCAGAGGAGAAACCTGTAGCAGACGACACGAAGGAGGATGCTACTTTGGTTGTTGGTGGAGGGAAACAAGTCAAGAAAGTTCCAAAAAAGAAGCCAACGTTGGGAGCTGATACGGAACACCCTGAGGCCGTGTTTGTGAGTCCTGCAAAAATGCCTGAAGAGGAGGAAAAAGCAGCGACACCTAAAAAAGTTATTAAGAAAAAGAAGGGTGGCAAGGACAAGGATGAAGAGGTACCCGATGATCTTGTGATTATGGGAAGTGACGCTGAGATAAACCAAAAAATCCAATGGGAAACGCCTGAGGAGGCGTCTAAAACTATTCAGGAATCCGAATCGCAAAACGTTTCAGTGAGTGTAAGCCCAGATAAACCTGAAGACAAGGGAGGGGTCAAGAAGAGAAAAGTTAAAAAGCCAAAATCGAGTGAGGATGATGTTGCACAGGAAGATGTGCCTCAAGAGCAGGAAGACGTGACTACTCCAGAACAAAGTGAGAAGGAAATGAAGAAGAGGAAAAAAGTTCCAACAAAATATCCAGAAGAGAGTCCCGAAGGACCTGACGAGGAACGCTTCCATGAAGTCGTGAGTGATGACCAACCTGTTACAACTTTTATCCCCAAAAAGTCTGAGTCTGAGGAAGCAGAGTCTCAGGTCTCCCCTGTGGAAGAAGAAAAAGAAAATAAAGTGGATGAGAAGAAAAAACGGATTAAAAGAAAGAAAGACGTAGAAGGTCAGGAAGTTCCAGTTGAGACTGATATGGAGGCCGCAGTGGAGCATCAATCACCGGAACTGCATGAAAAAGTTAAAATAGGGAAGAAGAAAACATCTGCGAAACAGCAACTCGACGATGTTCAGTTTGTTAGTCCAGAGGTAAAGTCTGTGGAAGAAGAAACGGGTGAAGCCGAGGTCCCAGATCAGACTCTAGACACCAAGAAAAAACGAGTTGTCAAGAAGAAGACAACTGGACAAAATAAGGAAGTTGCTGAACCTGAAAGTCCAGAACAACTTGTTGCTCCTGCAGAAACACCGGATGAGGCTCAAAAGCCAAAGACTGGAAAGAAGAAGAAAAAACCTGTTGAAAAAGATGAAATTGCAGATGCCTCTGGTGAAATTGTAGTGTCTCCCGAAGACATTTCACCTGAGTTAGTAGATACAAAGTCCCCTGAGGAGGAGAAAAAGGTGAGGAAAGTCAAGCGTGTAGCGAAGGGAGAGGTTGGCGCTGGAACAAAGTACTCCACACCAAGCGTGGAGCAGGAGCATGAGGGTGAAGGGTACGTTGAGGTTGAGGAGGGCGAGGATATGATAGTTTACGAAGCAGATGCGGACCAGCCACAGGATCTTACGTTTGTCCAACCTGAGCAGAGAACCACAAAGAAAAAGAAGACTGTGGTCAAGAAACAGCCGCAGAAGGAAGAGGAAGACGCCCCAGAAGAAGATCAAATTTCAAGAGGTGGATCCGTTGAATTGGAGTGGTCTAGAAAATCTAGTTCTTCAGAGAGCGGGCGATCTGTGAAAGAGAAAGCAAGCGCTACTCAAGAGGCTACTATCAGGTGGAAACGGCCAGATGCGTTGATTGAGCAGGTTCCTGAGGAGAAATCGAAAGAGGTTGTTCAAAAAGAGATTCATTTGGAGTACAAACCTCCCGAAGAGAAAGTCAAGAGGACAAAACGGAAAAAACCTGGTGCGACTAGTGACGCAGTTGATGATGATGGAGTTCATGTGTTTGATGTTGTTCCTGAGGAAGCTGTAATCAAGGCTAGCAGTGAGGAGTCCGACGTGAAACTGGAGCGGCCGCAAATAACTAGAGACGATTTGATGCAGAGTAGGAAGAAGAAGGAGAAAGTTAAAGGAGAGCAGGGAAAGGACTTGGTATTCGTGTCACCGGAAGCAGCTGCTGAGGATGCTGCAGGTGAACAGCCTGTTATAGATTCTACTAAGGTTAAGAAAGTCATGAAGAAGAAGAAACCAGAAGAGGTTCAGGAGAGTCATGATACTATGCCTGAGGATGTTGTCCCGCAGGAGACACAATCTCCAGTGGAAAAGAAAGTGACGGAAGTTAAAACCGAGACGGCTAACGAGGAGCAACGAGACGATGTGTCGAGAAGATCCTCCGGTTCTGAGAGCACTACCAAGAGGTCAAAGGAAAAGACTAGTGTAACACAAGAATCCAGTATCAAATGGAAAAGTCCAGAGGTGAGTCAAGAAGAAGAGGAACAACAACAAGTTGAAATCCCTGGAACTGATGAACTGGATTTACAAGTGAGTGTTGATAAGGAAGTGGGGAAGAAGAAAAAGAAGAAGACCGTAGCGGTTCCAAAGGATGAGGCACCTGAGGAAAGTGGTGGTGGGACTGAAGATGATATTGTTGAGGTACCAGAAGCTGCTGAGCAACCTGTTGGGGAAATTGTTGTTAAAAAAGTAAAAAAGAAGAAAGCACCTGTGCCTGATGGAGCAAGCACTGAGGTTGAGCAGGTTGGTCCTGGTGAGACTTCTTTTTCTGAGAAACCCAGCGACACTCCTGAAAACGAGCAAGAGCCTGATTCTCCAAACGTGGTTGAGGATGAGGAGAAAGTTGTGATCAGTAAGAAAACAAAGAAAAAGAAGGCAAAGATACCAGCAAGCAGCGAGGATACTCCAGAAGATATAGTGGAGGAACCAGATGAAACGTTAGCAGAAGTTGTTGAGCAACAAAAGCGAGTGTTGCCGAAGAAGAAGGTTATGAAGAAACCCGAGGACGAGCATGTCAAAGAGGAAGAGATCAAACCCGTAAAAGTTGTTTCGAAGCCAAGCACAAGGGAGTCATCTAGAGCTCCGTCTGTGGAACTTGACTCGAGACGCTCGTCCACAGCATCTGAGAGGAGCGCAAAGGAAAAAGTCGCGGCGACGCAAGAGGGGACGATCATTTGGAGAAGCCCAAACCCTCTTGAGAAAATTGTGATTGAGGAAAAAGTGAGAGAAGTGCCGGAGGAAACAATCAAGCTGGAGTACAAGCCACCGGAAGAAAAGAGAAAGGTGAAGAAGAAAAAACGCTCTGGGTCGTTGCCAATTGAGGAAGAAATTGCAGAGGAGTTTGGCGAGGAAGATGTTGTAGTGCCGTTTGAAAACGTACCCGAAGAAGACAGTTCTGGGGAAGTGCTGGCACCCCAAAAACAAAACGACGTGGTTGAGATGCCTACGGTGGAAGAGAAAGGTAGGAGAAAGAAAGAGGACACAAGTATGAAGCCCGACATCAAATTTGTAAGTCCAGGGGTGAGGAGTGAAGATGACAAAGGAGAGGAATTCCGCCCCAGTGTTGAGTGTAAGATAGAGCCGGAAACCTCAGAGCCCGCTTCCGAGAAAGTTGGAAAGAAAGTGAAGCGGGTTAAGAAGGAACGAGATGATGAGCAGGACAAAACGCAGGAGTTTGACATTAGGAACAAGCCAAAAGATACTGTTGCATCACCTGATGCGTTGTCTCGAAGGTCATCAACTTCTTCATCTTCTGAGTCATCTCGAACCGCTAAAGAAAAAGCAAGTGCAGAGCAGCAAGGCTCCGTAATTTGGAGAACTCCAGAAGCTTTGGTGGTCGAACAGGAGCCGGACGTTGAGAAGAAGGTGCAAGAGGAAGTGCCGGAAATGGAAGTGCAGGTTGAAAAGGAGAAAAAGAAAATGAAGAAGAAGAAACCCGAAAAGGTGGTTGAGGAGGAGGAAAGCGTACCTGAAGTTGAAGCTGCAGAGCATCCTGTTGAGAGTAGTAGTGTACCAGAGAAAGTAAAGACAATTAAAAAGATAAAGAAGAAAAAGTCAATAAGTGAAACGGAAGAAGAAGAATTGCCAAAGCCGGAGGTGAAAGACGAATGTATTCCAACGGATATCGAATTTCACGTTCCCAAAGTTGGTGATTCCATCGACGAGGCAAAACCTCAGCCAAAAGAAAAGAAGAAATCAACACAAGACGACAAAGAGTTGGTGAAAAATGGAAAGAAGGAAAAGGTGGAGGCAACTCAGTCTCAAGAGATCAAATGGCAACGACCTACACTTCACGATGAAGAAAAAATAACAGAAGAACAAGTAGTTATAGAGCCTGAGAAGGTCGGACCGATTGAGATCACGACTGTGGAGGAAACTGTCGAAGTGGTTCGAAAAGTTAAAAAGAAGAAGAAGAAGAGCCCTGATGAAGATGACGCTGTCCCAGCCGAGGTAACGTACCTAAGTACTGAGACACCTGAGAGCGTGGATGTTGAGACAGAGAAACTTCCTGTCGTTGAGGATGAAGTGAAAATTGAAAAATCGAAGAAAAAGAAGCGGTTAGACGATGTGGTGCAAGACCAAGGTGTTGTGTTTGTAAGTCCTGACGCTCGGAGTGAGGACGACAAAGGAGAAGAAATAGAGATGATAAAGCCAGCACAAGATAAACCTGTTAAAGTAAAGTTTGAGGAGGAGCTTGTGGTTGTTCAACCTTCACCAACGCAAGAACCAGACCAAGAAAATACGAAGACGAAACGGGTGAAGAAAAAGAAGCCAGAGGGCGTACACGAATCTCCTCCAGATGATGTTGAAACTGTAGACATTGGTGGTAGTGGTAGTGCCAAGGGCTCAGCTCCAAGTTCAACGGACACGAGTAGGAGATCATCGGTGGACTCGAGAAAGGGAAAGGAGAAAACGTCTGTGGAGCAAGAAGGGCATATTGTATGGCGTCGTCCTGAAGCACCGGCTATTCAGGAAGTCGAAGAGGTTGTTGAGAGGCCGCCTCAGGAAGAGATCCACATCGAGTGGAAAGATGTCGAGGAAGATGAGCAAGTTGAGGGGAAAAGGAGGAGGAAGAAACACGCGGATATAGAGTTGGATGAGTCTCCTCAGTTTTACGTGCCGGAAGTTGAGATTGAAGAAGAGGTAGGGGAGGAAGAAGGACCACCACGACCCTCACCTGTTGAAGAGCCGGAACGGAAAAAGGTGATGGTGAAGAAGAAGAAAACAAAACCGAGTCAGCCGGAAGAAATCTCGGCAGAGTCACCGATGCCGGAACTTAGACCTTCAAGTCCAAAACAGGCGGATGAGGATAGGGAACGATCAAGAGAGTCTTCTGTAGTTTACGAGCTTCCGAAGCAGAAGAAGAAGGAAAAAGCCGCAACAGTACAAGAGCATGAAGTGGTGTGGTCTAAGCCTGAAGAGATCGCTCCAGTTCATGTATCTGGGGTGTTGGAAGTCCAGCAACCGGATGAGCCGTTACAGTTCCACGGAGAGGAGGAAAAGGTCGAGAAAATCGTGAAGAAGAAGAAAAAGAAACAGGACGCTGAGGTTGGACTCCCAAGTGTCGAAGTGGTTTCTGAAGAGCTTGCTAGTGGGGATATAGAAATTATTGAAGGTCCTCAGGTGGAAGAGCATGTGGAGATTGAGTTTCCAAAGACTCGGGATGCTGAGATCCCAGAGCCCATCGCACCTATCCCAAAGAAGAAGGTCAAGGCAAAGATGGAACAGCCTGGCAATGTCGAGTTTGTTTCACCAACCGTGCATCAGCAGGAGGTTGAAGACGACGTGCCTGAAGAGAGGGAAATGAAAAAAGTTGTACACGACGATGAGCCGGTGGTTTTGAAAAAGAAAAGTGGCAAGACGAGTAAGGAACAGGAGCAAGAAATCCAGTGGCATACTCCTTTTGTGCAGGAGAGTGAGGACAAACAAGAAACATTGCCAGAAGAGCAACAGCAGCCAAAGATCGTAACTGATATCAAAGAAGAGGTTGACGTGAAACGGGTGAAAGTAAAGAAGAAGAAAAAGGAGGAGACCGATACTCCAATCTCCCCTACTACTCCTGCTGCGGACGAAGAAGAAAAAACGGAGGAGAAGACGCAAGAAGTACCTGAGGTTGTAAGTAGAGGCGGTGGTGATGAGGAGGAGGTTAAGAAGAAGAAGAAAGTGAAGAAGCCGTGTGACGCTGTGTTGGAGACTGAAGTAACGTTCCAGTCTCCAGTTGTACCTGAGCAGCAACTTGAAACTGAGGAGTTGCAGGAAGTTGTGCCTAAAACAAAAGATGTGGTGCAACCGGACACGGTGGTTGAGAAGAAGAAAAAGAAGGAAAAGGCAACAGCTCCTCAGGAGTCTGAGATCATCTGGAGGACCCCACAAGTTGGGGAAGTTGAAGAAAAAGCGGACGACGTTGCAGTGGTTCCAAAAGACGACGTGACGTTGGAGCTGAAAGTTAAAGAGACCGTTGAGGTGAAGAAGAAGAAAGTAAAAAAGCCGCAGGATAAACAACCCGTGAAGGTCGAAGAGATCACTGGCACTCTGGACGTTGAGATCATTCCTGACGAGGAGATCCCTGAGGAACAGGATATCACGTTGAAAGTTACCGAGACTGTGGAGGTGAAGAAGCAGCCAAAGAAGAAAGTCAAAAAGTCAGAGGATGTGGCACTAGAGTCTCATGTTGCGTTCAAATCTCCCACGGTACAAGTTGAAGAGATTACTGGTACGCTGGATGTGGAGATCGTACCTGAGACTCATGATGCTGTTGGTCGTGGTGAGCCGGAAGTTAAAGTTGAGGAGCAACATGAGGTTTCGACGGATGAGAAAAAGAAGAAGTTGAAGAAAAAAGTAGCGGAGCAGTCTTCAGACAGTATGACATGGGTCTCACCTGAGGTGTTGGTGGGTGAGGAAGAGGCAGAACAGCCACAAAGCGAGGAGAAAGCAGTGACGAAGAAGAAAAAGAAGACGAAGCAACCTGTGGAAGAGCTACTAGCAGCAGAGCCAGAGGAGGTTGCAGAGGAAGAAAAGGTTCCAAAGAAAAAAGTGGTAAAGAAGGTGAAGAAAGATGAAGAGATTGTGCCGGAAGTTGGGAAGGAAAAAGAATCTGAAGTGCAGCGGGATGAGGTCAAGTTCCACGTTCCGGAAGCCCGTGATGAAGATGAAAAGGTTGAAGAGCAGGTTGAAGAAAAAGAACCGAGTAAACGCGTTGTTGGGGGAGAACCGGAAGAAGTGAAGATACCTGGGAAGAAGAAAAAGGTAGATGCCGAACAGTCACGGGATATCAGGTTTATGAGACCGGATGTCTTTGACGACGAGGTTGTTCCGCAAGAAGAAACCCCAGTTCCAAAAGAAATAAAAATGGATGATGAGGAGGAAGAAGTAGTTAAAAAGAAAAAGAAGGTAAAGAAAGTTGTGGAACAACCGGAAGAGACTCAGTTCATGTCTCCTGAAGTTTCTCCTGAGGAGGAGAAACACGATGAGAAACCAGTTGAGCAAAAGAAACCAGAAAAGAAAGTTGAGAAAGAAAAGGAAGTGGAGAAAGTGGAGCGAAAGAAGAAAGAAGGAGCTGAGCAGCCACAGGATATTAAGTTCGTGTCACCGCAGGTTTGTGAAGAAGAGGTGGAAGAGGAGGATAAGCCAAAAGAAAAGTTGAAGGAAAAGAAAGTTATGAAAGAAGAAGAAGACATGCAACCAGTGAAAGTTAAGGAAAAGACGGAAATATCACAGGAACGGAAAATCAAGTTCATGAGACCTGAAATTGGGAGTGAGGAAGAAGCCGCCGATGAGGCGGACGACCAAAAGCTAGTTCCACGCGAGGAAATCAAAGTTGAGGAGGAGGTCAAGGTAAAAAAGACGAAGAAGAAAGCAGGTTCTGAGCAGACTCCTGAGATACAGTTCGTATCGCCCGAAGTGAGGAAGATTGAGGAGCACGATGATGAGCCTAAAGGAGAAGAGGAGAAGGAGAAACCTGTGGAGGTAGTCGAAGATGTCGAGAAAAAAGTTAAGAAGAAGAAAAAGAAGGGAGAGGAAATTGATACAACTCAGAATATCAAATTTGTTTCGCCGTCAGTTGAACAGCATGATGATGATGTGGAGCAACCTGTTGAAACGGAAGTGAAAAAGAAGCGTGATGAAGACAAGAAAGAAGCGTCGCCAGAGAAAGTTGTTGAGAGGAAGAAAAAAGAGACTGCGGAGCAGCAGCAAACTGTCAAGTTTGCTTCTCCTCAGAAGTTTCCAGAAGAAGAGGAGGAAAAGCTGCCGAAGGATGAGGTCCCAACAAAAGTAAAAGTAGAAGTTGAGGAGGTGGAGGAGGAGCAGAAGAAGAAGAAACGGGTGAAGAAACCAGCAGAGCAGGAGAGTGAAATTAAATTCGTGTCACCAGAAGTTGCTCCAGTAGAAGAGGAACAGCAACCAGAGAAACCTGTTAAGTTGAAGGAGAAGCAAGAATCTGAAGTGGAGGAGGTGGTACGGGAGAAGAAGAAAAAAGAAAAAACGCCGGCAGAGCAATCACAAGAAATCAAGTTCGTGTCGCCTACGGTAGGCGAAGAAGAAGTCGAAGGTGAGCAACCCGAGAAACCGGAAGTGCCAAAGAAACTTCCAGAAGAAATCGTTGAACAGGAAGTTGTAACGGTGAAGAAGACGAAGATGAAAGTGGATGCGGACCAACCGCAGGATATCAAGTTTGTATCTCCTCAAGAGCACGTGGAAGAAGAGGTGAAGAAGGAAGAGACGACGAGAAAGCAAGTGCCTCAACATCGTGAGCCTCTGCATCCTCAATCTTCAGAAACGCCAGAGTTCACGGTGGAAGAAAAGTTTTACCCGGAAAAATTCGTGCCGACAGAGCAAGCGAATGTGGTGTTGGTTGGTGAGGACGACTCAGCGGCAGCAGTAATGGAGCCGGAACTCCTGGACTCGACCACAGAGCTCAAACCTGAGAAAAAGATGATCCAAGCACAAGCAAAACGAAGTCAGGAGTCACAAGTCCACGTGAGCACAACGCAAGTGAGTCCGCTCGAAAGTGTTGGGAAGATGGTTGAGGAGGAGCAGAAGCGTAATAAAGCGCTGGCTGTGTCGCAAGTGTCTCAAGACAGTGAAGCAGTTGGGGTCCACACTGCTCTTCAGTTCAAACGTGAGGACTATCCGAAGGAGCATGCTACGGAGCAGCAGGAGACTCGGGTATTGCAAGCTGGGTCTCAGGCTTTTGTCCAGCAACTGGACACGACGACGACGAGTGGAGAGGTTATAATTAATAGACCTGTGAGGGGCCAGGTGGAAGTTGATGAGTTAGGAGCGGTCAGTGTCACTCAGCCTTTGGAGTTGCAGAGGCACGCCAACTTGAAGCCTGAGCATGTGGAGACAGCTCAAGCTCAAACGTCGTTGAGCGCCAGCGTTGCTCAACAACCGGTCGTCACAGAGAACTTGGTGCTTGGGGAACATCCCTCAGTGCTGTCCCCTGTAAACTTGCCACCTGGCCAAGTCGCCAGCGTGCATGCTGTGGGGAATGAGAACGTGTTCTCAGAGGAGCAAGTAGTGTTGGAACAACCCGGGGCGTTCAAACGCAGTCAGCCTCCCCGTGGTTCTGTGGCTGAAACTACATTGACCAAGGCAGAAGGGATCGCTGGGAAAACCCAAGTGGAGCAGTACGAGATGGTGGGTGAGCAAGTCAAGTTCAAGGCGCCAGAAACGACAGCGAAGCAGTCAGTGGAGAGCGTCGAGTTGAAACTGCCAGAAGGGACCAATACAATGGCACTGGACCAAGTGGTCCACACGGAGCACGTGAGAGTGGAGGAGGAGCAAGCGTCAATGTCACTGGAGAGACCATCACAAGCACCACCAGGGATCACACAAGTGCATGCACTCGAGACACACGAACAATTAGAAACACGCACACCAGTAGCTCAGGAGGTTCAGGAGTCATACACGCCTCACGAGGCAGTGCAAGGGGAACAAGTGGTAGTTGTCACAGAGAAAGAGTCGCGATTGCAGGTCACAAATGCACCAAGTAGCACGACACCCGTCACCGTGTCATACACTCCAAGCACCTCAGCTCACGATACTCACCAACACCCAGAGCCATTGGAACACATTAAACCGATTGAGAGTCAACGTGCGGGCGTGGTCCCGGTTGAGGCTACCCCAGTCACCACCACACAGGTGGAACCTGGGGAGTCACTCTCAGAATTCCATGCTGACGATACACTACGCGATGAATCACATTTGAGCACACAATTTGAACAACCCTATGGTCAATTGCCAGAGAGCTGCGAGGTCGTGCAGTTGACTGGGATGAGCGCTCCACTTGACCACCAACAGGTTGACGCTCCTTCTCTCGCCACCGTTGAGCTTGAAGCTCCACTACACGTTCACGCACAAGAGTTGGCCACTGTTCAGGAAGGGGTCGGGGATTTCACGACGATGGGTAGTAGTGGTAGTCAGGTTCAGGCTAGAGGTAGTGTTGTTCTTGGGCATGGGGTTGGGGTGTCTAGCGAAGACGTTCTTCTAGGGAGCGTTGGGGAGTACACTGGGGGAAAGGGGGATAAGGGGGTTCATGCAGGGGTTGGTGTAGTCGCACCTATCCACGGGGTTGTTGAGGAGCAAGAGGTTCAGGTACTTGAGGGTACGAGCAAGAGGAGAGTGAGCGTTGAGACGGGAGGTCATCGGGCTGTGGAGGTGATGCAGGAATCTACAGCAGGGAGTGTCACGGCGAGCATCCCACTGGTCAAGGAAGGTCCTTTGAAGCCAGCGAGGAAACCGTCGATGGACACGGCCACAGTGAGCCAAGTCCACGAGAGGCTCAGCATCGCGGAGCCCGTTGAGGATACCGTGTTGGTCGGGGACTTTACTCTGCCAACCAAGCAACAGGCTAAGGTGAAGGAGGAGGTTCCCGCTGGCTCTGTCACTGTCACTCAACAATCTGTTGAGACGGCTCCTGAAGAGGAGACCAGCACCGTGAAGTTGCAACGGAGGAAAAAGTCTGCTGATGTGAGGGTGGTTGAGGAGGAGGAGGATATCGAAGTGACAGTTGAGAAGAGGAGGAGGTCGGAGACAGAGATTGTGAGCGAGACAAGCTATGTGGTGAGAGGTGGGAAACATGGGGAGAAAGTGGAGACTCTGACTACTTTCAAGACTGTTGGGAAACCGTTAAGGAGGGACAGTGATCATGGTTAGTATAGTGGATTCTGCGGATTTCAGCTTTAAAATTTTGTGCTTGTTTTTTTTGGAATTGGGGGTGGGGAGGATATTAAATTAAATCGCGTGGCCAACTCTGTCATTTACTCTTGCTATTATTACACACAGCTTCTATGCTACTCTCATTATCATTTTTATGTCGCTTTCACCACCACCTTTCCAAATTATATTGCCATGGCTTCTATATATAATTCATTAAAAACATTTATATTGACACGTAGTTATGCTACTGTACATCCGCTTTTTTTATCGTCGTCGCATAAAGAATAATACACGTTGCCATAGAATCATAATACATTTCCCCCCTTTTTTTATTTAACAGATGAAATTTTATTATTATTTTTACTCGTGATTTTTTAGAGTACAAATTATTTTATCGTATTTGAAATGTTGCACTCACATCAACAAATCATACACTCACTGTTTTACTTTCTTTTTTTACCCATGATTTATTACATGTATATTCCCACTGTAACCGTTTCTAAATATGATTTACATTTTTAGTAATTAACACTGTAGTTACAGAGAAATCACCATATAGTTTTAGTTTTGATTATTGGAATGTTCTACACAAAAAAAAATAGCATTGTTCAAAGTTTTCGAATTAAAAAAAAAACGACTTATATTCAACTCATTTTGGAGAAATATGATTTACATTTTTAGTAATTAACACTGTAGTTACAGAGAAATCACCATATAGTTTTAGTTTTGATTATTGGGACTGTTCGTCATTACCTACTTAATTACTGGGGATACATGTGGACTCACAGAGAACACCATTACTTTTATATGTAGTCCCTGTTCAAAGTTACTTTATTTGGATTTAATAAAATATTCAAGCTTGAAAGTTTCAAAGTAAACAAGTCTTTATTTTGAACTCATCAGCAGAGGTTTTAAAAAAATTTATTTCACTACGTTAGCTCATTTTTGAAAATTCAGGAATTTTTTATTTCCATCGTGGACCAAGGGTCGTAGTCATGGTGTTTTTACATTTGAACGTTTATGTAATCTCCTAACAAAATTTTTTTAGCGACTCAGCAGAAGTAAGTAATCTGAAATTTCCATGGAGATTGTAAAACGTTAAACTCCAAAATGAGTTGAATATAAGTCGTTTTTTTTTTAATTCGAAAACTTTGAACAATGCTATTTTTTTTTGTGTAGAACATTCCAATAATAAAAAGTAAGAGGTGTGTAAAACGCTTTTGTTACTGTGTACATATTCCATGATAAAATGCTTTACTTTTCTCGTTATACTCCAAACACGTATCCATTTAACACATTTTAACATTTTGAAGCAATCTCACAATTATATATATGTGGATGTTTTAAAATTAGAATTTAATTGTAGAGAATAATTCCGCTTAAAATAATATTTTTATTTTTCACATGAGCAAATGTCTCTTTTTTGGTCACGATGTATCTTGTTCGATCTACACAGTTCAGCACAGTAGCACTTTAACAAAAAATCTGATTCTGGGTCGAATTTGGAAAATCTTTTATTTTACGGGAGTCGCAACCATTCTTTATTTTGGCAAGAAAGAAAGAAGATATTTCATGATGATTTTCATGAGAGGGTAATATTTTTGCAGAGGCGTAGCGACGAGGGCGCTGGAGGGCGGAGAAAACCCGGGCCGGGCCCCGAATGGGGCCGGGCCTCAGAGGAATTCATGAAGAATAATTTACGACATGTAGGCTGGTTTCAAACTTGCAACAAGTTACATTTCAAAAAAATTCCGGCTCGCTTCGCTCGCCGGTTCTTGAAGTTAGTGCTCAACACGACTTATTTCCTGCAAGGGTACATTTTCCAACAAAATTACAGGAATGAATGTCACAGAATTCAATTTTTTAGTTCAATCAAACAATATAATATAATATTATTTACAAACATATTTTGTCGTTTTAATTGAAATATCTACTGCGTTGAACCAGCTCTTTGAAACATTTTTCTATTCGTATGCAAAATTGAAGAATTGCGTGGCTGGTTTCATGATTATTCAACTTGTTTTGGTAAAAGTTAAGTTTGATTTTGTTTGTAGGTTTGAAGAAAACTTTGACTGTGTTAGAAAAATTTTACTGATGTAATGTAATGCTTTAAAAGTCGATTTCTTTTACTACAGTATCCCATCCTTGTACCGAATTTTCTTCTTCTGTTGATCACTAACAAGGGAACCCCCCGAGCTGTAGCCCCTCAATCGCATATAAAATATATTTAATCTAGACCAGTTTTTTAAGGTGATTATGAATCCACTTTCAGTTTCTTGTTAAAATGTTAGAGAAGCTTTTAATTTTAATTTTTTGGTCGGTTTTCCATGCATTAGGTTAGCATGTGAGTTCGGTCGGATAGGCACCATCGCATGAATTCACCAACATTCTGGATTTTTTGAAAAATATGCTGACGTTGATGGACCTACTCCCACCTCTGTGATGTGAGATGATATATTATCGTCTTCGCACTGAATTTCTATAGCGGTGTGAATATCTGTCCAAAGTGTCGAAGAATATGAACTAAAAATTAAAATTAAAAAGTTCTCTAACATTTTAACAAAAGACTGATAGATGATTCGTAATCAGCGCAAAAAACTGGTTGAGACTATATATATTTTATATGCGATTGAGGGGGTACAGTTTGGGGGGTTCCCTTGTAAATCTATTAAATCGTGTAACGTAAAATAACTGACAGTAACGATGCTTTTCACAAACATATTCTCCGGACCCCCAAACGGCGTTTAATTAATGTTGGGTTTTGCAAATTTGTTCTGTACATGAGAAGGATGCAATAAGCGGATTCTAAACATCTTTATGGTAAAAGTTAGGGACATATTATCAAAAAGGAGTTTCCAGAAATTGAAAAAATTGCCGTGGCCGAAAAGTACTGTTATTTGCAATTCTGCTGCCAGTTTTGGAAACGTCTTAGTCTATTCATAGTGTTACCCACTTACAAGGAAACTCCTCAAGTGCCCCCCTAATCGCATATAAAAACCATATTGTCGAGATCAGCATTTTTTTCCGAACAAGAATACGTTTTCAAATCACTGCAAAAATACCTAGGCGATTTTTAATTTTTATTTTAATATCGAATTTTACAATTGTTTGGATGAGGATCGACATCAACTCTGAAAATCATGCCAGCAGGCATATTTTGTGTACAACACAGAAGGATTACGAGATGGAGTAGGTCCATCGTGTCCTTTAGCCGGAAAACAAATTAATGCAGTTGCCAATTTTGTGGGTAGTTGTTGATCTGGATTCGGAGTAGTATAATCCAATGTTTTGCAGGTATGCGACATCGCATAAAAAATTAAAATTAAAAATCACCCTGACATTTTCGCAGTGATTTGAAAACGTATTCTAGTTAAAAAAAAAATGGGGATCTCGACAGCATGTGTGGTATATGCGATTAGGGGGGCGTTCCCTTGTTAGCTTAATGTCCATGTTCACAAAAAATTGGACGTAATAAATGAATAGGGGCCGGGCCAAAGGTCTATCCCCCCGGGCCGGGCCGACTCTCGCTACGCCACTGTATTTTTGGGAACACAATTCTTAAATTCGATATTGCAAAAAGATTGAAATCCATTCGAGGGATTTTTTAGTTTACTTAATGTAAACGTATATTTCAATTAAGATTCCTTACAATACAAATTGGATTTGGACTTTTATCTTTAAAAAAAAACGTTGAAAAAAAAAATGAATCCTAATTTTCCAAGACCAGATTTTCCAAAAAATTTGATTTTCTCACAAAAAAAGTTTAAAAAAAAGATCCAAGACTGCATAAATGAACAGAGATTGACGATTGATATAGTGAGAATGTAAAAAGATAATTGCTCATGCACTAACAAGTTGTGATGCAAGGAATCACTTTAATAAAAAAATGTATTTGTTTGGTGGGGGATTGAATGAATGGGTGTGTAAGTAGCAGTGGAGATCCAAGAGATAACGGAAGAGGATACGCACTACCCAACAACAACGGAAGCACCGACGGTAGAGTTCGAAGAAGTGACGGAATCCTCCCCAGTGGTTGAGCCCCAACCACGTAAACCATCGAGAGGAGTTACCGCACAACAGTCTTTAGAGATCCAAGAGATAACCCCAGAGGAAACGGTCCACACGATCAAGAAAGAGGAGAAGAGGAGGGAGTCTGTTGTGAAGCAGACAATCACTGAAGTGACCCCTGTCCAAGTTCAAGTGACACAGGAGGCAGAGAAAGAGGTAGAGTTGAAGAGGCCTGAAGCGCCAAAGAGTGGTCAGGCTAAAGTTGGGGTGACGCAGCAGCAGTCTGTCCAAGTCCGTGAGACTCAGGTGTCGGAGTCGAGTGCTGACTTCACTGGGAAGTTTAAGCCTCAGGAAGGGACTGCCACGCCTGGTGTTGAGGAACATGCTAGTGTGGATGTCAGAGAGACTATCCCCCAGAGCTCTGTTGGGGATCTCGTGCGGGATGATGTCACTGCGGTTAAGAAGGCACAGCCTGGGGTCGTTGAGAGCGCTAGTTTGAGTGTTCGTGAGACTGTGGCTGACTCGAGTGTTGGGGAGTTCACTGGGAAGGTGATGAGGAAGGATAGCGTCGCTAGTGAAAGTGTCGTTGAAACTGTTGGGTTGGTTGTGAAAGAACAGGTTCCTGTCACTCACGTTGCCCCGACTGAGCAGCCAGCGCCTGCTGCTCCTACTAGACGCGCTTCTGAGAGGTTCGAAGTTGACGTGTTCAAGAAGGTCACGGAGGAGGAGGAGGTGAAGGTCCGGGAGGCTCCTTCTCAGGATGTGGACGAAACCGTGCAGTTGAAACCGAAGAAGAAGGTTGAGTTGCCCAAAGAAGAGCCTTTGGATGAAGAGGAGGTCCAGGTCAGTTTGAGGAAGAAACCTCAGAAGAAGGAGCCGGAAAATGTCGAGGCGGAAATGACGCTGAAAAAGAAGAAGAAGAAGGAGGAGGAGGAACAGGATGTTGAGGAAACAGTGTCGTTGAAGAAGAAAGTGGTGGTTGAGCAGCAAGAAGACGTGAGTGAGGCGTTGACGGTGAAGAAGAAGAGGAAAAAGTCTGTGGAGCAGACGGTGGTTGTGGAAGAGACCCAGATGGACGTGACACTGAGGCCCAAGATCACGAGGGTTGAGACATTGGAGGAAGCTGAAGTGACGTTGAAGCAGGAACCTGTGAGTTTGGGTGAGGACACGGTTGAGACTGACATCACGATCAAGAAATCCGTTCCTGCTCCGTTCAAGACGCAGGACCTCCCAGCAGAGTCCGTCACTTTGAAGCAGCTTGACCAGACGTTTGAAGATATCGAGGGTGACTATAGGATCAAGTTACCAGGGAGGAAGCAGAGCACGAGATACGAGGAGGAGGAGGCGGAGCTTCAGATCACAGACGCGACATTGCCTCTGATGAGACGTTCGTCTGGTGAGCAGACGTACACGGTTGAGGAGTCTGAAGGAGCCGAGTACCACATGCGCAAGAAGAGTTACGTGAGTGAGGAGATTGACCAGGACTTGAAGGTCAAGTTGAAGAAGAAGACTCAAGTGGAGTACAGGACTGAGGAGGAGAGTGTCCAAGGGACAGTGATCGTGCAGTTGCCTGAGGTTCTGGAAGGATTGGAACCCGTCACTAGCGTCGAGGTTGGGGAGACTCTGGAACTTGTCGTTGTTGTCAAGAAAAGTAGTAACGTGAAACATGAGGCGAGGTGGTACCGGCGCGATGAGCTCGTCACCGAAGGTGTTGAAGTCGTCGAGGAGACGAACGTTGTCAAGTACATCCGGAGGGTTCGGAAAGTGAGTCTGACTGAGAAAGGGGCTCACCATGTCGTCATTGGACAAGGGAACTCCACCGTTACTCAGGAGACCACCGTCGTTATCAAACGGAAGGTACGCACCACATTCATCCACATGTTTTGACATTATTCATCTGATTTGATTTGGCCATGGCAACAAACATTGGCTCTATATGAAAATGTTAGGATTCATTTTCTCATCAAGAAAACCTGTCATCTTCTATTTTTACCGGATTTCTCACGGTTGTTATGGTTATATATACACATTTGTCCCCGCTTTAAATTCAAAAAATTAGTTTCAAATTGAATTTTAAAAAGTGCCACTATAATTTTCATTTTACCTGCTAACGGCAATATTTTGTAGAGTCATGGAAACCAATGGTAATCATGTGATCACTAATGATATATTTGAGCTGAAAGGACACACATCATCTTTGACCGTTACGCTTGGTTCGTATTGAAATTCGCCAAAACCGGACCATATATAAAGTCAAGAGATATGACAAAAACAACGTCAACATTCTCACGGTTGCTATGGTTATGTATACAATCCTGTTCACATGGTAATCATGTGGCTACTTAACTTAAATAACTGTAAAAAAAATGCCACATAATTTTTTCTTCGTCGTTCTACCTGGTTTAACGGCCATATTTTATTACTACACTTCATTGTTTAGGAAAATCATAAAATGTACTATTTTTCAAACAGGTACAATTAAATTGAATTAAATAAATAAGAGTTAAATTAAATAAATAAATAATAAATAAGTATATTAAATATAATTTGTAGTGTTCGTTTGAGGAGAAGCTCCAGGACATTGAGGTGGTGGAGAACGAGACGGCGTTGTTCACGGTGATCCTGACGGAAGAGACGTCAGACGTGACGTGGCATAAGGATGGTGAGCCGTTGAAGCAGAGTGACCGTGTCAAGTTCATAAAGGACGATAAGCTGAGGCAGCTCGTGATCAAGTCCGTCACGGTCCATGATGAAGGGGAGTACACTGTCGTGATCACGGACAACGAGAAGGAGTGCAGTGCTGAGATGACCGTTGTTGGTGGGTTCCTCCATCACACGTTTCATTACATTAATTATAATCATGTGGAGATGGGTGTTAATAAATTATTGGGTCTCTGTATTAGAACTCCCACCCGAGCTCAAGAGAAAGTTGCAGGACACGGAAGTCCCTCGAGGAGACCGAGCATATTTCGAGATCGAGTTGACGAAAGGTGATGCGTTGGTCCATTGGTACAAGGATGACGTGGAGATCCAGTTCAGCGAGCACGTGCAGCTCGCGATTGATGGGAAACGTCAGCGACTCGTGATCGTGGACGCTACTCCCGAGGATCAAGGGACGTATGCTTGTAGGATCGGGGTCGAGGAGAATTACAGCAGCTCTGCAAGACTGAGCGTGACTGAGCCTAAAGTGTACTTCAAGAGGAAACTTCCGGAGACGACTAACGCTGAGGAGAATAGGGATGTGGAGTTGGTGGTTGAGGTGAGTGAGGAGACTTGCACGGTCGTGTGGATTCGGAACATTGATATCACGGTCAAGAGTTCGGAGCGGTACAAGCTCGTTAAGAAAGGGACCAAAAGGATTCTTCGTATCTCTGGGGCTAGGAAGAGTGAGGACCGGGAGTTCAAGTGTGTCATTAGTGGGACCAATGTCGAGACTTCCACCACTTTCAACTTCATGGGTAAAACACACCGAGTCTATATGCACTCAGATTTATTTTATTTTTGAGTGTGGTTGATGTGAATCATTCTGTGTTTGTTTGTATGAAGCTGTGCAAACGACGCCAAAGATCGTGAACAAGGATCGGTTGAACGAGCCGGTGGAGGCAAACTTCCACGAGAACATCACAGTGAAAGCAGAGTACACTCCAGGGAACCCACCTGGAGAGACGAAATGGGTCGTTGAGGAGGCCAACGTCGACTTCAAGATCAACGAGACTCAGGAAGGAGTTTCCGAGATCCAAGTTTACGACTGCACCAACGACTTCCATTTAGGATTTAGGGTGTGGAACGGGTGTGGCGATGACTCTGCCACCGTCAACGTCACCGTCAAATGTATTTACTTCAGAAAAAAAAGATGACTCATCAATTTGTATAATAACATTTGTGTTTGTGTCTGTGTGTAGCGCCACCATCGCGTCCAGGTCGACCAACCCCATTGGACAAGTCAGACAACTCAGTGACGTTATCATGGTCGCCACCCCAGTCAGATGGACACGAGCCAGTGACCAACTACACGCTGCAACGTCGCAAAACGACAGAGTCGAGTTGGACGACGGTGAACGCGGATTTCAGGATACCCGAGACGGTGTATACGGTGACAGGGCTGGACACGTCCGTGACGTATGTGTTCCGAGTGGTAGCTGAGAATAGAGTTGGGAGTTCCGAGCCGAGTGACGAGTCTGAGCAGATCCAGATCAAGAGGGAGGAAGTGACAAAGAGTTTGGAGTTTGTGGAGGAGTTGAGCGATGTCGTCGTTGAGTTGGGAAGTAGTCTGACTTTGAAGGTCGTGTGGAAGGGTGGGGATGGGTCCGAACATGTCAAGTGGTACAGGGAAGTTGGTGGGAGTCGGGAAGAAGTCCGTAGTGAGGTCGGGAACAAAGTTTCCAAAATTTGTAGGGATAACGTGCAGGTGGAGGAAGATGAAGGGGTCTACGAAATCGTTGTTGTTGGGAAGAACAGTAAAGTGACCAGCAGGTGCACCGTCACTGTTCGGGGTGAGTGGGAAGTAGAGTAAAATGGGGAGGAAGAGAGAGGAGAGTTCTTTAAAAAATAAATTTGTGTTGCTTCGTAGATCAACTCCGGATCCGAGTGCACAAGACAGACGAGATGGAGCAAGTGGACACGTCAGTGTACAAGTACGAGTTGGAGCTTTCATCGAATTTCGACTTGAAAGCGTCAGTGACGGGTCACCCAACCCCACAAATCCGGGTGACAAGAAACGACGTGGAGTACGAGCACTGGAAACTGCTGGACTCCACAGTCCTGATCCGGAGGGACGTCGTTGAGAAGCGGGATGCAGGGAAGTACGTGATCCAAGTTTGGAATAAACTGGAAAGTGTGAAGTGTACGGTGCACGTGCACGTGAAGGATACGAGTATCACGGCACCAGAGAGACCCGGACCCCCTGAACCCCCATTCATGATCATCCCATCGCTTCACTCCTTATCGTTGAGTTTATCGTGGAACGAGCCCCTGTCGGATGGTGGTTCTCCAATAACAAAGTACAGCGTGGAGCAGAAAACATCGCGTCAAGGGTGGCAGAAACTCGCAGACGTGCTGTCCTGTAGCTACACGGTCCAGGATCTCAATGAGCGGGTTCAATACACGTACAGGGTCGTTGCGGAGAATGCAGTTGGGAAGTCTGACGCTTTGGTCTCTGACACCGTGAATATCCTGGAGTTGAGGAAACTGAGGTTACCTCCTCCGGAACCTCCTTTCGAGATCTCTGGGATGACGTCCACGAGCTTCACGCTCAGGTGGAATGAGCCCAAGAAACCTAACGACGTGGTAGGGTTCCTCGTTGAGAAACGGGAGCTTGGGAAAAAGGCGTGGCAAAAGTGTGGTGAGACTGATGGGGCCAACACTGTTGACATTGCTGGGTTGAGTGCTGGGGTCGGATACCATTTCCGTGTTTGCAGTGTCAGTAGTGAGCAGGAGTGCAGCGAGTTCATCATGGTTCAAGAGGAACCCATCTTGATTGGGAAACGAATCAGTACGGACAAGAAATTTACTATTATTTGATCATCATGAGTTTTTGTTTATGAAATTGTTTTTGTGTCTCTTTGTAGCTCCACCATCGCCACCACAAAACCTGCAAGTGATAACAGTGACAAGTCGATCAGTGACGATCCAGTGGTCTCCTCCGAAATCCACTGGAGGTGGAGAACTCACTGGATACATTCTGGAGAAAAAGTTGGAGGAGTCGAGCAGTTGGGAGAAGGTCGTAACGCTCGAACCGTCTGTGACGCAGTTCCAAATAAGTAATTTGAGGGAAAGATCCGTCTACTACTTCCGTGTTTTCGCGGAGAATGCTGTTGGGGTCAGCCAGGCATGCGTCAGTGGGCGCGTTGTACTCAAGACTCATGCGAGTGAGTGGACACATTCAATATCAATTTTTTTTTATTAAAAGCCATGAAAATATAAAAATTGTTAGACCATTCGAGTAAAATAAAAAAAAATTGTTTGGTTTGTAGCTCCACCATCCCCACCGACGGCACCACTCGAGTCCCGGCAGATCGGTGTGAACACGATCCTGATCGAGTGGGGTATCCCTGAATCTGATGGAGGAGCACCAATCGAAGGGTATGTCATCGCGATCAAGGACACTAGCAAAACGATGTGGATGGAAGTGGGTCAAGTGGGTGCGGATGACCAGAAACTGACCGTGAAAGAGTTGCAGGATGGGCACGAGTACCTCATCCGGATCTTCGCGAGGAATGAGATCGGGTTGAGTGAGCCTCTGGAGAGTGAGGAGCCCGTCAAGATTTGCAACGCTAAACTAGGTGAGTCAAAACACATGTCCACACACAAGATAGATAATTGAATTCAATTAATCGTGTCGTTTTTGAACCTGTTGTAGACCCGTCAGCATTGTCAGCAGCGGCAGCACCGCACGATGACGAGATGACAACGGAGAAAGAGACCCCATCGTTGAGTCTAACGGAGACGACAACGTCTTGGATGCGTGAAGCTGGGATGGATGCTGACATTAGATTCTACTCCCGATCCGCGTTGCTGCGCAGGAACGAGTACTTTTTCAGGATCTGGCATTACGCCAAAGAGTTGTTCAAATAATCTGAGAAACGAACATGTTCTTTCTTCTAATCATTATTTTTTTTTCTCATTTAACTTCATACAAAAAGTCAAACGAACGAGACGCTCGTATACGCTCTTTTCAAATGTTTTATTATTTAATAATTCTTTTTTCTTCTGGAGTTTTTCTCATTGTACATACTCGTGTGTTTTTTTTTTGAAAATGTAATAAAATATTTTATTCTTGTGTGTGTATCAATATTTCATTTCATTTTCGTTCGTTACTTCCATTTCTATTATTTTTAATTTCTCGTTCAGGGTGATTGAAACTTGTTTTGGAGGGAACATGTCTTGTCATCATCAAACATGATAATGATTCCGCACTGGGTCATCATCATCCGAACGCAAAATTAAGCATTCCATAAAAAAAATATAATCATTATTGCATTTCATCGAAAGAAAACTGCAGTTATGAACAGAGATGAAGAAAGTAAAAGTGTTGCAATGATTCATTCCATTGGAGAAAGAAAAAGTTGTTTTTCCTCCTAATCATTTCAGTTTATTTTTTTGCCCTTGTCCATCATCCATCATCACGTTCACATGAACAACATGTGCATTGAAAGATTACAATGAATGATAAGGTTACTGAATGTCAAATTAATGCAGATCAAGTTTATTTAAAACGAAACCCCATGATCCAAACAAACATATTTTGATCAAAATCACAGATTTTCCATGAAATACCTTATTATTTATGTTTTTTTATGTGGTCAACATGAAATCACGTTGGGCTAGGTCCTGGAAATGTACCAACAACTTAACTACCTACACACGTTTCCATGGATAATCACATCTGTGTATCAACATGCCCCAGTTTCTTACTTTTAACGTTTCCATGGCTATATTTTAATAGTGTTTATTTAGGGCAGTGGAATATGCTAATTTCCTTTTCTAAACTTAGCTCCATGGCAATTAATGCAAATTGTGGTGACCTTGACTTTTAAAAATAAATATGAATGCGTGGAAAATGGTAATTTTTTCAATGCAAACGAAGGTGTAAAAAAAATGACTGGAAATATAGTATGCAAAATAATGGTAGGAATGGAGTGGTTTAAATTTTAGAAACAACTTGATTTCTTGCTGTTTTTTTTACTGCTCAGTTTTAAGAGTGTTTTAAAGTGTATATAAGATAGGTAGAGAGAGAGTAGTATATAGATATAAGAGATTGATGAAACATGATAATAATAAGTTGTACAAATTGTATAATTAATTATATAATCATCGGTAGTAGGTTTCTTAAAAACAACATCAACAACAACAACAACAACAAAAAACTCAACAACATAAAATAAAACAATTAAAAATTGATATTTCCGTCGTAAAATTATTTACAAGGTATGTACAGTCTTAAGAACTAGAAAATAAAAAGTGTGTTCATAATAATAAAAAAACACGCACCATCCTCACGACAAGATTGAATTTAAAAAAAAAAATTGAAGTTAAAAAAAATCTTCAATGCTTTGGACTACTACACAATAACAAACACCACCGTGATGATTATTATTATTATTTCTTCTTCTTCTTCTTCTTGATTGTATTACAAAGAGATCAAAATAGTTTTTTTTAAATTATAAATTCTTCTGCTTTTTTTTAAAAAAAATCCTCCTGTTCTTATTTCTCTCTCTAGCAGACCAATTTTTTGCTGAGGTTCAGCGGGACAGCAGTATTGTTCCCGTCGACAATCTCATCATCGTCATCATCCCCACCACTCCCACCGCCACCACGCATGATTATCGAGTGGAGCAGTTCGCTTGTGACCTGCTGGTCCTCAGTCATGTGCTTCGGCTTCTCGTTCAGCTTCATCGCTAATGTCGAGTGCTGCAGCTGCAATGGGGATTTGAACTGGGCATAGTCTGATGATGATGATGAGCTGTTGTTGTTTGACGATCGTGGGGTTGTCAGTGCTGACGCCAACTGTGGGTACAGCTGGTGTGGAGGGGGTGGTGGAGGACTCAAGTTCGCTGACGAACTTGACTGTGGCCGGTACGGTGAGATTGATGGGGAATATGGTGGTGGGGTCGAGTTTGACGAGTACTGGGAAGAAGAAGAATGGTGGCTACTACTACTACTACTACTACTGTGCTCCAACTTCACTTGGGTTTGCTGCTGCTGCTGCTGAGATGATGATGATGACTTGTCGCTGATACTGTACCTACAAATTCAATTAAAAATCACATTTATTATTAATATTGTACAATTAGAAATGAGAAAATTGTTTTTAAGGGATAAGTATTGTAGGGGTGATGATGATAAGGGGGAGAATCGTACCTGAACTTTTTGTGAACTCGATAAGCTTCGTTCATGAGCACGTTGGTGTCAACGATAGGTGGCGCCTGAAGGGCACGTTTCAGCACGGGCATGTCGTTTTTCTCGTCGACCATGTCCTCGCTCCTGGCAGGACTAGAGCAAGCCCCAGACTCGATTCCAGAGTCTCCAGATGGCGACTCGAGTCCCCTGGGGAAACTCTTGTACGGGCATGTAGCACTTCCATTGCTATTATTACTCAGTCTCCTTGGGCTAATGGATACGGTGTTTGTGGAGGACGATTGTGAAGAATGATCGTTGTTGTGGTGTGGGTTATGATGATGATGATGGTGGGGATTGTGAGAGTGGTGGTTGTTGTGGTGGTGGGGGTTATGATGATGATCTAGGTAGCTGGATTCGATTGGGTCCAACCGTGATTGTTGTTGTTGTTGTTGAGAGTTATTGATTGTTGATGTTTGTTGCTGCTGTTGTTGTTGTTGGGCTTGTTCGAACGCTTGTTCCTCCATTTTGAACGCGAGCAACTTCTCCGAGTGGAGAGTGTTGAGTGTGCGGAGGTCTGGGATCTTACGGTCCAGCTCCTGGACTACGTACGCTGGGATCAGGGAATGCAGTGCTGAGCGCAAGTGGGACTGCAAGCGTGTCACCAACTCCACGTTACGCAAACCGGGGCTACATGAGACAAACATTATCCGTAACAATTAAAATCGAGTTTTTTTTTGAAAAAGTAAAAATAAATTAGTTTGTGTGTGATTGAGACTCACCGATCGGGAGCCATGACGACGAGTGCACAGAAGAGTCCGATTTGTTCATCGCTGAGTCCGAGTTTGTTGAACTGTTCGGCAAACTTGAACATGGAGTCGAGTAGGAACCTGGCGTTCTGGTGTGCACTGATTGTTTCCCGCTCGAGCAGTTCTCCGTTGATGCAGAGCATCGTGTTGCCCTTGAACATGCATGCGAGTCGGACGAGTAGGATCTCAAAGACTCCAGCCTTAAGCAACGTGACTTGGTCGTCCTGCGATAGGATTGAGAATCCGGGTAGTCTCTTCGCAAACTCAACTACTCCCCGGATCGCAGGACTGAACCTCTGGCTGAAATCCTCTGTTGTTGACTGTGGATGAGGGTTCAGTGGACACGCCTACACACAAATTACATCATCATTATTATCAAAAAAATGTTCAACAAACACGAGGTCACTTGAATGAATAGAGACTCACCAGAGTGATTTCACTTCTGCGTTCCTGTTTAGGGGTTTGTCCCTGTTGCTCCTCTTTTTTGATTAGAGCGTTGTTGTAGCATTTCTGAACTTTATCTTTGGTAAACTCGCAAGTCTCCATGTGAGCCCGGATGACTGCAGTCGTGAGTTTGCTCGTATCCTCCAATTCGGCGCTCAGCGCCCGCTCGCTCACTTTTGCGTGATGGCTCTGCTGCATCGCTGCAAGGATCTTGGCCTTCTCGCGTTTCGGGACGCGGCCAAAACGTACCGCTACATTAAGAAAAAAAAAGAACACAAACACACACGTTAGTATAAATAGAATCACGAGTCACCACCAATACAAGCTTTTTTTTTAAAAACAAAACTCAAGCTAAAGTTGATGGAATAATAATTTTTTTTCTCTCTCTCGGGTGATTTGTTAAGAACTCACAATCATCGTTAAATAATTGCGCAGTGGCAGTGGCAGGTTGCCCTGACGCCTGCGCATTTTGCGTGATGAATCTCCTCTTAACTTTCGTAGGAGCTACCATGGTGATTATTTAGATTTGAACTCTAACTTTGATTTTGATTTTTTGAGTATTTTTATATTCTCCACTTCTCACTACTACAACTACTTTTGATTTAGAGCATCGTTATTATTTTAGAGAGTCAGTCACATAAACACACACATAAACTTCTTCCTTTGACGTTGTCATGGAGTATAAGTATCACAAATAATCACGTGGACAAGTGTATCCAGGTTCCATGAATTTGAATTTAAAAAAAATAAAAAATAAATCACTGCTGCACTTGAAAAAAAAACTACTAATAATTAATTAATATCACTAGAAATGGAGATAGAGAGAGAGTGGTTGGCAGTGATGATGAGAGCTGTTCGAGTAGCAGCGCGCAACTGAGTGTTGGGTAGCTTACCTGAGAGAAACCTTTCATTGTGTTATTATTGTAATAACTAACGCTACTCTCTTCAGTAGAAGGTTCTTCGTATATGCATCACTCTACTGCCACACAATTGCATTACCGTTGCGTTCAACGACCTACAGTTACGATGCTCTACTTTTTCTTCTCTCTCTCTACAACTCTCTTTACTCATCTCATCATCTCACACATATCTACGCTCTTTTTTTTCTTATACTCCCTTGTAGAAACTCTCTAGTTGAGAAAAAAACTAGTTAAAAAAGAGAGAGTCTCTATATCCCATAAAGTCACTCTTTCTTGGTGTATTATTTTTTTAGAGGTCATTCACACCGAGAGAAAAAAAAAAGTACTAAATAATGAAAACGTAATAATATGATATAATAATAATAAGCCCTAGTTGCATGTTCAATTAAGCGTGTTTGTTGTGTGAGGGGATAACTTACCATCTCTTGACATCCCAACAGCGATGCATTTCTTCAATCTGCAGTACTGACACCGGTTGCGGTTCACCCTGAGGATACTACACTGTTGGTTCTTTGTACAAGGACGATACTGAATCTTTTGTTGGATGCTGCGACGGAAGAAACCTTTGCAGCCTTCGCAGGAGTGCACTCCATAATGGAAGCCGGACGCTTTGTCCCCACATACTCGACACAGCACTGTCGTGCCATCGAATTCTACAGATTCAGAATTAAGTAAACACCTTTTATAATTCACTGACGACATCACGCGTTTTTTAAAATAAATCATCAATTCTCCATGACGATATGCAAAAGAGAAAAACTCTAGATTTTGTTATGTACACAAATGTGACTTTGTTTGTGTGCGTACCAATTTGAATATTTTCACCGAATCCGGGGCTGCACCCCACTAACAAATTATTGTTGCTATCGTAATAATCCATTGTGATTGTTGTCAATATGCACCATTTAAATAATCACGAAAAAAAAGTTTTGCACCAAAAACAAATGGTTTTGTTTTTAAAATCTCTTGAGTTTTATTCAAAATCTCATGTCAAAATCTCAAGATGAAGTAGCTAGAGTTCCAGGAGAAGTATGAATTCTCGACTGTACGTGCATGATGCAGAAAGTCAGGTTGAGGAATGAAAGTGAAAATGAGACTGAACTTGAATTTTGACTGAGTCAGAGAGAGAGACAGAGAAAAAAAAGGAGAAGAAGGTCCAGAGAGAAGCCTAGATATTGTAGTAAAGTAGAACGATGGCAGAAGAACAAAGTAGCGCGTATATCCAGTAAAAATCCTTAACCTGAGCGAACATTTTGAGATAAGGGGAATGAGACGATGTAAACGACCTCGGTGAATTGAAGTTTTTATAGCATATATAGGCATCATTGAAACATAATAATGTTGTTTCATGAACCGGAGAAGAGAAAAAAAAAGTCGAACAACATGAAAGAGGATAGGATGGATGGAGAGAGAGAGAGGAAGAAGAAGTAGCATGGACGGAACATGTTTTTTTTTTGAACAACGTACGTACGTACGTAAGCAGGGTGTATTGCTCTTTGTGGGTTTAGAGGAGAGTTTGAGGACATAGAACTCCGAAGTATCTCAAGGATAGATACAATGACCTTCTAAAACAACAAAACACACACCACCACCACGAAGTAGTGAGCTCCTAACAAGAATCTTTCTTCTCATTTTTTTATGGAGTTACAAGTTTATTGGACAAGTAGGGCATTAACCTACGGACAAAAAAAAAATAATATCATCATCACGGAGAATTTTATACCAGCAGCAGCAGCAGAAGAAGAGGTAGGTGGTGGTGTACATATATGAGTGAATGTGTAGGCAGCAAGCATGTTATTTTCCCCCTATTTTATTTTTCAGGTT
This sequence comes from Seira musarum, assembly GCA_027743895.1. Classification (NCBI taxonomy): domain Eukaryota; kingdom Metazoa; phylum Arthropoda; class Collembola; order Entomobryomorpha; family Entomobryidae; genus Seira; species Seira musarum. Next base: position 83,042 of record JAHZMX010005325.1, read on the forward strand.
CCCTTTTTTTTCCTTCCTCTTTCCATAATTTTATCATGTTGTTTTTTTTTGCCAAGTGGATAATTGCGTTCAAGGGTAAAGTGGCAGTAGAGGAACGAACTCGAGCTATGCTTATTTACCACCACCACTACTACTACTTGTATATGACTTCCAAAAATAGAGAAGTATAATCATGTGACTAGCAAATGTGATCAGTACTACTGGAATTTCATATTTCCACATTGATTCCCGAAATATTAATATGAAAAAAATGTATCTATTTTATGTAGAATGTTTAGAACAAACATGTTGTTGATTGTCCATTGACCTCTAAAACTACTTTAAAAAAACGAATTGTTGTTGAGAGTACTATTACGTTTTGAAAAAAAAGCAAAAGTCTTGTGTGTCCACTATATTGTTTGATAAAAAGGAATTTCTGCTCCATTTTACCACCACCACCACTACCATAGCATACCAACCAACCATCATGATAATTTTTCTGTGGAAGGTGAATAAACTCAATGCAAAAAGGTATAAATGTATAAAATGATTCGCGATATTTGCAACAATCCCCACAAAACAACTATTGCGTGTATGGATTATTGAGTTCACGGTCATGATTGTGAGTAGTAGTGTATGTAGCGCCACAAGAGAGAGTTGTTTTTCAGTGCAAGTTATATACGCTTTTCTGCAAGTTCATTCAACTTACGTGATGAGCATTTCATATTATTAACTCTGTTGTGATGGTGATGATGTGGGGAAGTTATGTAAAAAGCAACCAATATATATTCTTTTGCATATAAAAACAATGCAGTTTACTATGTTTGTATGTAATGAACAAAAAAGTACCTACTTTTTTTTGTTGCGAAAAGAGAACATTGGTTTTTAGTCGTTTGCGAGAAAAAATTTCTTAGGTCAGTAAACTGCTGGATATTACTTATTATTTTCCATTTTTTCACATGTATATACTTTTTAAGGGTTAAATAACCTGCTTCTTTTACCTACCTGTGTGGATCATCATTGCTTTTATGAAGTGTTGATTTATAGATATTATGCACGTCGTATTACTAAATATTAATATCGGGTTATGTGTGTTTTTCCAAAAACCCTTTTCTTCTTGTCCTCAAACAAGGTCAACAAAAAAATTTTTAAATGGAATATTAAAATCTAAAAATAAAATCGGAATCATACATAAAAATATAACGGTGTTTGTCATTCTCAGTTCCAAGAAAAAAGGGGGAAAAACATTTGGCATATTTTGGTCCTTCACCTTAAGAGTAATGGTGCCCTAGATAAAGGTCTTTTCTACTCGAAAAAAGGGTCCCTGCCCTTTAAAATGAATAACCTCTCTCTTAGACAAACACACATGCCAGAAATTCGTGTGTTGTTCATATCTTATATTTTCCATAGAAACTGTGAGAGAGTCTTTTTTATTTTATCTCCTTCCACGACGATACAATGACTTGTATACTACTGCAATTGTTGGTTGTGGTGCTCCTATTAGAGGTCATCATCACATCATAATGATTGAGAAAAAAAAAAACTGTCTATTTGAGTACATTGCATTAACTTATTGCATTTTTTTTTCTCTTAGTTATGCAATACTCTATGCTATATGCTTTGTGTGTGTCTTGTGTCGTCGTCGTCGCCGGTCAATGAACAACAATCATACATCACATCACTTTAAGAGCAACAGAGCGTAGTGTATGCAACAATACTACTACTACCACTTTACACTCAGGTTGAATGAACTTACGTGACGATGACCTCAATAATATAATAATAATAAAAAAAATAAAGTATTTCGTAGTTATACTACATATCGTGTATGTCGTTGTGATTTTCTTTAAATATGCCTTCGTCGTTTGTTGCTTAATGGTGGTGGTGGTGTGCACTTTTTTCTTCTCAAGATGCATTTTTTTTTTTCAAAATTTCTGCAGAACTCTTTTTTTTTCTCTCTTTGTATGTAATACTTGATGAACAAGAGAGAGTGAATTTTTTTTTCTTAAAACTCTTTTCTGTGTATACATGGGTAGGATACACCTTGCTACTACTCATGCTATTCAGTAGACACAGAGTCATAGTCAGAGAGAGAAGAGGTGAATGAACTCGATTTTTTTTTTGGTTCATAAATGTGTGGATGTGGATGTATAAGTGTGTGTGTGGCTCGTTCATGTTCCTACATTATCATATATATTCATTTTGTGTTGGGATATGAAGAGAAGAGATGGGGGAAAGTAGGACAGTCGGGCAATACATTTATTATTTCTCTTGATGTAACTATAAATGCTCCCTTTTTTTACATATTGTACATGAGGAAAGACTTTTTTTTTCGACTTGACTCACTGGTAGTGATGATGATGATGTAAGGGATTTCTGTTGACGTAATGATTCAGTTCTTTTGACGATGATGATATTACGTGTGTGTCATGTGTTTTATGAAGAGAAGAGGGGGGAAGTAGTATGACATAAACAATATGTATATGCATTTTTTATGGAAAATTCTAGTTTACTTTTGTACTGTACTGTGTATAACGGGTATAAAAATAATCATGTATCAATCTCGTTTTCTAGAATAAACTTTATGAAAAAAAAAGGATTTTTTAAAAATAATTTGTGGCTGTTTTGAAATCGTTTTGAATTTAACAATTTTTAAATGGAGCAATTTATTTTTGTAAAGAATTATTTTTTAAAAATCGTATTTTGAAATTATTATAGTGTTGTCAAAATAAACACAATTATGGTTGCCAATTTTAGTTAGAATTTCCATAACGATAAATAATTTTGAAGAGAAATGAATTTTAATTTAATTCTCATGTTAAAAGCAACAAGAATCGAATATCATCGAACGTCAAAATGTAGTTTAAACGTAATATAGAATTGTTGCTGAAATATTTTTACTTGAAACATAATTATGTAATAATAAGCGATAAGAAAGTTTCTCAAGTTTCAAAGATAAAAAAGTAATATGGGATCATTAAACCATGTTCCTACAGTTTATGACATGACGATACAACGTGAAAAAAACCCCGAACATTCTAGAGGAAACGAGACAACGAATATCACATAATCAGAGAAAGAGAGCCTCTTCTATTCCCCATGGTGATTATATTACGTAATTCGAATCAGTATATTTTTTAAAAATACCCGCCACCTATCATTCGAATCGAAAATCACATGAATCTGGTGAGTGTGTGCAAAAGATGAAACGATAATAATGTTCGCAAAAAAAAGGAGTAGGAACGCGACTCAAAAAAAAAGAGTTTCTCATCGTGTGTGTGTCTCATTCTCAAAAAAGATAAAAAAAAATTCTCTCTCAGTCAAAAGCAATATCGTGGCAGTTAAGAAATCTACGAAAAAGAAAAACCACAGAACGAAGCAACCATTTGGTATGGTATATAGTAGTAGCAGTGTAGGGTTCAATGACCCGAAAGTTCCCATCCACAAAGTAGTATGGAGTAGAGAATGAAGGGATTTCGAAGAAAAACCAAGATATACAAACACAGAGAGTTATACAGAGTTTGTGGTGTTTTATGTAAGAAGAAACCTTTTTTGCATTGCTTGTGAGTAAGCTTTGGTGATGTAGAAAGAAAAGTAAGACATGCAGCAGCTCCACTACTACATGTTCGTCGTCATAGAGCTGAGCAGAGGGAGAGCATATAGCTCTGCTGCTGATGATTGAGAAAAGAACAAGAATTTGGGTCACCTACTAGCAGCGTTATTATTCAACGAATCCTATCTATATACCTTCTCTCTTTTTTTCTCGAGTTCGTTGAACTCTCTCTCTGTTGGATATACAGAAACGAGCAAGCCAGCGTGTATGCTCTGCTCTACCTACATGTTTTGTTATTATGTGACATATATATATAGGTCAAGTCATTGAACTCTCTCTGTCTCATGTTCCACTACTACATACATATTTCCAATAAAGTTGTGTTGAGATTTCAGAAACATGTTGAATTAAATATTTTTAATGATTGAAATTAATTTACCATCCATGAGAACATTTCCAATATGTTCAGTGCAGAATAGTTTGGATGAACTATTCTCCTCCTGATCCACTCCCCCACCTGACACCTCACTCATTTGATCCTCATCCTCATCCTCCTCAACCAACTCTTCCTCCTCCTCATGATTAATTTGTTCACTAATAAAACTAGATGAGCTGAGATCCTCGAAATTGATAGCACTAATGATAGTCGACTCACATAATGGCTTGGTATTCAGTAAACTGACTAAACTCGATGAAGATTCGATTGACTGATCGTCGAACAATAACGAACTATTGAGACCATTATGATTGATTTGATGATGGATGATTGGGGAGGGATGTTCCAGGTCGACTTTATTATTGTCTTCCTCGGATCCACTATCCTCGAAACTATTGTTAAGCGTTTTCACTCTGTGACGATTACTACACTTTTTTAACTCGGAATTTAAATATGCTTCGTGGTTCACATCGTTGTAGGGCTGCGTACGCTTTGTCACCGTCATTTTTATTTAATTTTTTTTAAAATCAATCCTCCAGGGGAAAAAAAATGGAAAAAACTTGTTTTTTTTTTATCCAGAGAATGGAGAATTGTGTGGTAGTTCCAAGCACTATCGTTCCAAACGAACTACTGACTGACTGACTCATGAACTGACTTTGTTTGAGTTGAGATGAGAAGAGGAGAACAGTTCCAGAGTATCATACCTCCTCCTTTTTTTTGAGGTTCTTGTTCCAACTTTATTTTTTCTTTTGAATTGAATGAGGATGTATATATGATGAAGAGGAGGAGGAGGACCATTTAATGTTTCTCCGGTATAAAAAGTAGTGGTAGTGTAATATTAGCGCGCGCGACGACATCGAAAAAAAGATAGAGACGTGAATATAGTTAAACACGAACGAGTGAAAAGAGATTTTTTTTTTCTACAACATTTCGAATATACGCGACAGTACTTGCCTCTGACTCTACTTTTTTTTTTATAATAAATATGCTTGTGTTCACAAGAGCACACCCTACAGATACTCTGTGTGTGTATGCAAGAGTTTTTTTCTGGACACACTACTTACTACGTATACTTATAACTGAGTGACTCAAAAGAGAATAGTACAGCAGGAGAATATTGAATGCAGGTCAGTGGAGTAACGAACTCTAACTGGAACACGTTTTCAATTCTTTCTTTCTCTCTCCACATCATGAATCGTCAACAATTCCATATACTTACTTAGTTTTTTTTTTCCTACGTACTCTTTTTTTTTTTGGAACATGGAAATTGCTTTGCTCTCTTTTGAGAAAAAAAATGAGGGTGCTATATAAGCTGCTGCTGCAATCATGAGGACGTTGATCTCTACAACTACTTACTTCTTCTTCTTTGCTTGGCTTGGTTGATGCGTGAGAGCTGTTTGTACGTTCGTGTGTGTGACAAAAATTATATGAAAGACTTTTTTTTATGCTATGGTTAGTGTGTACTATGGAATTGGTGGTATGTCTTTATGAAGATGAGGTGAATGACCGGGGAGTGACCTTGACGTAGTATGTATCGTCGTGGATAAAGGAAGTGGGACTGTTTTCATTTCTTTCTTTTTACTTCGTGGGGTTGTATTTTGATTACATTTTATTTTATGCAATTTGACATGTATTTAAAATGAAGACAGCTATTTAAATGTTGTCATGGTTTTCGTCATCATCAAGTTTACTCTCAAATAATTAATATAAAATTAAATAATAATTAAGTGGGACTGTTGCCATGGAACTATTATGATATATTCCAAAAAAAGGTATCGTTCAATCCGATTTTTTTTGTAAAGACCAATTTTTTTACGAGAAATAGTGAGAAAAAATAAGTTTTTTTAAAATTGACTCTGATAAATTCATGATTCATGAAACGAAACAAGATTCCATAAAAAAACATGCCAGTGAGAGTGTCAGGTCCAGAGTCATTTACAAAAACGAATTAAAAAAAAGTAAAGAACCGTGTATGTCCACTTCCTTGCATTTTTTTTCAAGTAGACCCAATTTAATTCTCATTCGTTTCTTCACAGAAAGCGTATTTTAAAGTATTTTGTTTATGAACCATTGCAAAAATATGTGTGTGTGTGTTGATATTGTAGAGAGGAGGTTTTAAAAAAAGTAGGTAAAGTTACAAACTGTGTACATACACAAGTATAACTACTGTATCGTGGTGGTGGTGACAAAAGCAGACAAGAATGAAGTAACACGACGACGACTGCATAATATAAGCGATGGTGTAAGCGTAAATCAAAGTTACAAGAAAAATGAATATCGTGTCTGTTTTTCACAGACTGAGCAAAATGAGCTCTTGAGTGCAGTTTTTAAAATGTGTGTGTAGAGCTGTGCTGTTCTCATACGCACATCTATGCACTATTATATGCTAATGTTTTTTTCCATTTGTTTTGAAACAGAGACAATAAAATGTGTAGATTATGTATATGGCATTTATTCATTAACTGCGAATTTTAAAAAAAAAAAGTATAAAACGATGATGATGAAACTTGTTTTTTAAAAATTATCCAATTTAAGTTCTAAATAATCTTCACTGAAAAATTTTTAGAAAATATTCCCTCATGATCGAATGCAACACCACTACAGCGTACGAAAAACAGTCTGAAAATAGTTATGCGTGTGCATGTATAGTAGGAGTGTATATCGTTACGCAAAAAAAGAAGAAGTTTGCGTGGTGTGTGTACGCACAATCAAGAGAACGCAATAATATAGTTTGAGGAGTCTGCCACAGGAGGAGCGGCACTATTTATTCCGTACCGGATGCCCAGACCACGCAGACACATGGAAATGCAAAAAAAATAAATAAAGGCGCACGGAAAAAACTTTGATGATCGTTTCACAGAGAGAGTAGTACATGATGTGGATAATATGGAACAAAGATGGAGGAGGCAAAACTTTGATACACACAAAACTTCATTTAATATCAAGGTTTCGTATTCTTGTCGTTTATTTTTTGGGTGCGGCTAATGGTACAAAATAATGCCTAATTTTGAATTTATTCTATTTTTTTTATTAAATCATAAAAATCAGTTACATTTACTTATTCATTTTGGAATTCTTGTTGTTTTTTTTAAGGAAATTTATTTTGTGGGATTCTATCCACAGCAAGATAAAAAAAATATTAAAAAATAAATTGAGTTCGGCAAAAAAAAGGATGCGCAAAGATTTCTATTTTTAAAAAAACAAGACATATTTTTCTAAAAAAATGTATGAAACAAATTATGATGATCATCCCCTTGAACAACATCCGAATAACCCGGTTTCTAAATATAGCCAAGCCGGGGATAGCAGTGTAGAGCTCTACAGACCTACTCGTGGTGGAACAACTCCATCCACTTATTTTTCCAACCCCCAATAATAATAAGTAATAGTTCAGCAGGAAAAAACTTTTCCGTGTAAAAGAAGAAGAAGAATTTCATCCCTCACTTTGGAGTCCGCACGTGCCGTTCAAAAAAAAAAAAAAAACTTTGTAGCCTTCCTCCCCTCATTTCTTGGAAATTATGAAAGTTTCCATGAAAAGGTTTCTTGCTGCTTTCACTCTCCTGGGAAACTTTTACATTGCGGATGTACATTTTCCCCCTTTTATTTTCCAAGTTTCTCTGACTTCGATTTTCTCTTCTCCTTCTTCTGGTGCATCATCCATTTTTATTATTTCGACTACATTTTTGGAGTATGCGTGATATTAAATGCGTGTGGGTGTGTGTGTGTCTGCATACTTTGAAAAAGGTTTCTTCAAAGTTCTCAAAATTGTGTTCACTCAGTTCTTTGGAACTAGGATTCGGGTGTTCATGGTTTCGCTCGTGTGTGTTGGTATGCATACAATTGTAGTTTGAACAGGAACCCCACCATTGATCGCTACAGTTTTTTTTTTCTGCACCGTTCAAAGTTTCCTTCTTTTTTATCACACGAACATATTTTCAAAGTTTTTGGGTCTGATGGTTCCATGGAAAACAATCCACTACATGTGCATTTATATTCTTTTCTTTTTCACTGTTGCGATGGGTTACTTACTGCCATGTAGTAAACTACCTACATGGATAATTTTTATCAAATTTTACAATATGAATTGATATGAAATTATATAGCTACGTCAATTATTTTTAAAAAATTCATTGAGTTGTCTCTGTCATACCGAATTTGTTAATGAAGTCATGAGATTATGCTTTTTTCAAATTCATACAGAAGAATGGTTTAGATAATTCTCAGAGCTCAATATGAATTGTAGGAACCGATGTTTAATTCAAAAAGAAAATATCGCGAGCAACAAAACTCGTGTATTATTATGAATATGTAATAATATCGCGATGGAAACGAATGGGCAACGAAACAACACAGAGACTGCATAAAGTAGATAAAAACTGAAGAAAATGCAAATTAGATAAGAAAATTTTAACTGACAAGGGAAAAAGTATGTCACGATAGAAACGCTGATTCAAATTTCAAATTCAAAAAAATATGCAAGCGAGTATGAATAAAATTGGAGCATTAAAAAAAATATATGTATGAATTACGTAAAGCGAAGGAATGTGCACATAAGTTTTTTGACATTCAAAAAGATGAATATTTTTCAACGTAGGTGCATGTATGATCCAGAGAGGAGCTCACGCGAGAGAGAATGAAAAAAAAAACACAAGAACTCGTTTTTGATGATGATGATGATGATGAGAGGAGCTCACTCACGTTACTCTCAAACCCCTGCGTTTCAATATAAATTTTTATTATGGAACCGTGATGATGATGATGATATCTAGACCTCCCGACACAGCGACACAGAATCGCGAGAGTGAGAAGGAGAGAGAGAGAGAAAAAGCAGGAGAGTCAGTCAAGGTTTTTCCATATACAGGCAAGTGCATGCTCGACAGAGAGAAAGAAGTGAACAACCGCTTAAACGTTGAGCGAATATGTCAACTCAACTCTATCCATGTCTGTGTCTGAGTGTGTATGGCTTTACTTGTTCTTTTTTTTGGTGGGTGGGTGGTGGACGGGTGGGGTACATCACTTTACCCCTTTACTTTCGATGAAGAGAGAGAACGAGTTATTTTCTTTTTTCAGGGACACGAGTCCAATGAACTTGCTTTACTAACATATATGCTGGCTGCTGCTTTTGTACAGCACGACTACGACGCGGACATCCTCAACTCAAACTCAACTATTTTTACACAATATATTTTAATGCGCAATCTTTCTAGTGTGGCAGCAGCATAAGCAGCAAGCAGTAGAGTTTTTGTTAAGTGTAGTGTGTGTAGTAGTGTCACCCTGAAAAAAAGAAGAGATGATGAGAATAGAATAATTTTGTGTTGGATTGGATGTATGTATGGTGCAATGAACTTGACTGAGTTTTTTTTTTCTTCTTCATCATCATCTCATCTCTTCTTGAGTTTGTTTCCCTTTTAACCTTGTACCACTACCACCACTCTATCCCATACCATACCATACCACTACACTATATAGATAATGTGTGTATGCAAGAAGTACCCTTGTTTCACTTTCCCTTTCAATGTTATTTTTTTTAAAGGGTCCAGAGACCGTGGCCTTGAGATTGATTTTTTTTTTGAATAAAGATGAATTTGTTAAAAATGACTTACCTAAAAACGGCACGTCCTTTGCCTGTCCTTGGCTGCTTGATCCGACACGTTGGTCCTGGGTACTGGAATTACTACTGCTGTTATTGTTGTTGTTGTAATGCCGGATTGATGATGTGGATGACCTGGATGATGATGACGACGACTCACCAAGGTTCGTTGTCGAGCTGATTGGAGGGTCTGGTGCTCTGAACTCGCTCATTTTTAACACTCACTCTTAATGACATTTAAAAATTATAACTATTTTTTCAAGAAAAACTCTTTTTCTCTTGTCACACGAAAACTGAGCTGTCACGGTAGAAAGTGTTACTGTTCCTGGACAAAATACGTTTCTGGATGTTTTCATCCGGATGATTCAGACAGAAATGCGGCTGTTTTGTTGGAATCGTTTTTTATTAGAACCTTTACTTTTTACACTCTTCTAGTCTTTCTTCCTCCCGTCGTATCGTCGTGTGCAGCAGTAGAACTCTTTTTTTTCTCTCTCTCTCGTTCTTGTGCATCCATGCTGCTCCTGCTCTCGTGTGTGTTGGATACACTCTTGTCCATAATAAAAGTGTGTTTCATGGAAAATACTGAACTTGAACTTGAACCACTGAACTCATAAACTGCTTTTTCTACTACTACACACGCGTCATCTTCTCTCTTTGCTTTTGCTTCGTTTCGTTCGTTTTTTTTTTTTGCGCTGGAGAACATTGATGGTTGTATTTCTGATGAGGGGAGAGAAAAAAACTAGGGTGTGGAAGCTTGAGTTTTTTTTCTTTTTTTGAAGGGTTGAAAATTAATGGTGGTGAGGGTGAGTGTTGAGCGTATTCTGTTTTAGCATGTTGCCATGGGATTTTCAACTTTTTTTTTAGAACTGAAATATAAGTATTTATTTTTGAAATATAGGGGAGTTGTCGTTTATGATGATGATCATCTAATACATGAGCTTCTTGTATGAACATGCATATTATGTTATTCATGTCGGACAATTTATCTCCAGAACACGATGGTCAAGTCTGTTTTCAGAAATACTATAGCAACAGCGGGAAATCCGTTACCCGGTGTGAAATGACAGAGATGTCAAATCTTTGTTTTTCAATCAATAAGAAAGCAATTCTGGCACATTTGACATTGATGTGGGGGTTATTCACTGGGGAGAATTCAGATTTTAAATTAGTGGGTAACCATTCTTTCATAATCGCACATTACTTTATTAATATTGCCCACTTGCTTATCGAGTCCGTACAAGTTCACTGTCAAAAATTGAATTCGCTGCGAGAAGAAATGAGTGAACTGAGGAAATATGTCGTAATCACAGGGGAAATATATGAAGTTGATGATAAGCTTTACATATTATTATCATGGTCATTTCATTATTATTATAAATGTACTGGCTTGAGAGAAACTGATTGAGAATGTTAGAATATGGAAAGAGAGATTACTGCAGAAAACACGATGAGGAGGATGGTGTGATTGAACTCCGTTAAAATTATTCTTTTCCAAGCGTATCAAGGATTTTAACTTGGTATACTACACTCTCTGGCATGGAACTTCACGTTGTTCTTTGTCATATTATCTCTTTTAGACGGTCCGATTTTGGCCAAGAATACTAACCAAGGTTGTCAAAGTGGATGTGTATCAAGTTTAACCTGTATTTGTTAATCCTGTCGGGAGCAATCGTGCTAAAGTTCCTAAAAGCAGCAGCAGTAATACAACACGTTCTAAAATTTGTCGATAAATGTCATAATTATTCCTGGAAAACGAATCATTATCCAAGTCAGTTTTCTCACATTATAAATCGCAGCTCCGAAATAAAAATAATTACAACGAGAAGTTTACCTAAAAACATGTGTTTATTATTATTATTAATAATTATTGTTTAATAGTTTTGGATAATTTTTTTGTAATTTTCTTTAAAAAAAGAAGCACATTATTAAAATTTCGTAATACAAGTAGAGATTAAGATAAAATTTTAAAAAATTAATTATCAAGAATCAATGTTGGTTCTATTGTTAGCAAACTGCGACGACGACGACGATGACGACGGCGATGTAATAAGATTAGGATTATTAATAGAAGAAGACGACGGATATTGATGATAATTATCTTGAGGAGGAGGAGATGTAGAAGGGGGAGGAGGAGGAGGTCCACTTGAGGTCTGTTGTTGTGGTGGTAGTTGGGGACTGATACTGTGGATTATCGAGTTGTAGCATGATTGTGTATTATTGATTACGTTATTACTCGTGGGGGGGTTGTTGTTACTACTCGTGGTGGTGGTGTCTTTGCTTATTGAGTTGTATGGGTGGTTCGAGTTCCGCAGCACCGTGTACACGTTGTCTACTGAGCTCAGGCGCTCGAAAAATGGGATTAGGTAGAGGAGCTCCGTGTCACTCGCATCGTCGAACCAACTCGCCACTGGGACTGCGTTGTCCTGTTTGCACATTATTCAAGTAAACAAATGTCAGTTAACATTGTCCATTTTTAAATTAATGTATGTAATTGGAGTATATCTAACCGGGTGAAATATGTAACTAGCTGGGGAGTTGTCCACGATCACCACTCGGTGAAGGCTCCTACCCAGTTTATTCAGATCCTTTTTTTTAAATATAAAAAAAGAACGATTGATTTAAATGCTGTTTGAGTGAAGATGAGTTATAAATGATGATGGGTGACGTACCTTAACGTAATTTCCCCTATGAAAAACACAAGCGTCCCTAAATAACCTCGTGCGGAATACTCCCCACTTGTCTAGTAAATCTGCGACCGGGTCCGCGTACTTTGCTAGCGATGCTGCAAATAAATACACAAACCATTTCAGTTACATAATTATGTTCCTCCACCACATTCAACATCCAACAAATCAAGAACAGCACATGTATTTCCATACTTCCACAAATAATTTCAGCACGATTGAAAACCCCCGTGTTTGTTGAATGTAAGAATAATAAGACGTGTTTGAGTGAAAAGAAATGGAGAGCTAACCAGTGAAGAGGACGCACTCGTAGAGCTCCCCCATTTTCTGGAGGAACTCGTCGACGTAGGGTCGCTTGGCAACGTACACCTGGTGGACCACACCGTCAATCTCGACAGGAACTATGAAGTCTGCATTGCTGATTGGCTACGGATCAACCAAAACAAATCAAACTTTCCATTCTCTCTCCATCATCATCAATCAAGTAAAATTATTATTCTACCTTAAAACTGGAATGGACCAGCGTCTCATCCAAGTCGATGACCATACATGGTCTAGACCGATCTGGAAAATTTTTTTACAAAATTATTTAAATAGGAAGCCATTTTGAGCACACGTTATCTTCATAAATCAAAATGGACGACGCTTAATGAACAATAATGAAGCAAGTAGGATGAAAAAAAATTTCTACGACGTACGATACGTTAAAATATTTTGAGTTGTATTTGCAACAAACCTTGAGGTAGGCACGGCGGCAATAGGAAACCTTCAGCAATTAAAAAAAAGAAAATAATATAAACCAACTTGATATGAAGAACAAGGTATTTGAAAAAGAGAAAAAAAGATGATGATGATGATGATGAGGATGGAGTGTGTGTGTGTACCTGCACTGGCTCTCCCAGAACTGCTCCCACTGGACTGATGTTGTATCCCAAGACCAGCATCCCCACTACTACCACGCTCAGGAGCAGTGGAGCTGATCCCCATGGACCCGACCCCAGCACTGACGGAATCGATCTCATCTTCACTGCTGGAGCTGCCCCCGGTAGTGGTACTTCCCCCACCACCACCTACGAACAACTGATCATTCCTGGACTCATCCCCACCACCACTATTACTGTTCCACGCGTTGCTCCCACTCGTCGCCCCACCACCACCAGGGATATTGGAGCTCCCACTAACACCATCCTTGTTCCGCGCAGCTTGTTTCCGTACACAGCAGCAACAACTGTTCAGTAGTTTCCTGAGAAAATTGGACGCGGGTGTGGACGTACTTGCACTTATCGACTGGTTGTCTTTATTCAACGAACTGTTCGACGATTTGTTATTGATTATCTCCCCTGATCCCGTTGTAGTACTGCTTGATGAACCCACTATCCTCCGCTGCAATCCTTTTTTTATTTTCCAAAAATTATATTAAAAAAAGAACCAAACATGATTTTGATTGGTGATCCAGTGCTTTTTTTTAAAAAAGTAAAAAAAAAATGTGGTTGAAGGGACTTATTTTTTTTACCAGTCTTGTTCCGTTGGCGTAGTAACGACGATGTTTTGGAAGACTGGTCTTGTTGCTGCTGATGCTGTTCCTGTTGTTGTGATTGCTCCTGCTGCACTTGTTCTTTCGTCACCTGCGTTATTATCGAGTCCATCTTGCTCTCTGGAAGACCTTAAACTTTAATTAAAACTGAACTACCACGCAACATATTTTTAGGTTTTTTTTAAAAAATCGATTATTTATAGTTCTATTTCAGTGTTATTTTTTTTTGTGGTGGTAGTAGTAGTGGTGGGGGGATTTAAACTGTATACTACTACGTCTAAATTATAATAATAATATGGCGGATATATATTGGGATCGCACTTTCTAAAAAAAAATTGAAAATATTTTGGTTCGCCCATCCATATATATATATATTGAATGCTTGCTGCTCTCTCTCTCTTTCTGCCCATATATGTATACTCATATTGTTTATATTCTTTTTTTTTTTCAAAATATACATTCATGAGTCAAGTGCAGTGTAGAGGTGGGTATTGTCGAGGATCTAAACGCGATTTTTCATGGGTTTCAAATAATAGTTCTAAAACTCGTACAATTTAATCAGTAAAAAAATTAAATAGCCATAGCAACAACATTGAATTACGGATTTATTAAAACTTTCTACTTAGGATTTTTCTACTTAAAAAGTTTATATTTTTTTTGCATAAACAATCATAAATAAATGAATTTCCATGATTAAATAAATAAAACTGATATTTGAATAAATGCAGTCAACAATTTTACATTTTTTGGATAAAGTGAGTTGTTTAAAAAATTGTCACGAGAACGTGAAAAATAAATTATAGAAAAAAGGCAATAGAGTTGTAATAGAACACGGAATTTTCCCCACCTTTGCGCGTATATATATATCACATTTACTGTTACATACAAAAAAAGAGCAATATAAACAATCCCCGATGATGATGATAATAATATGAGAGGAATCGAAAAAAGAAGGGAATAATGTTATGAAGAGACTTGAAGAGATGAGCCATGAATTTTGTAGGTATTTGAATCATTTTGTATCGTGAGCCCCAATAACGTCACCTATCAATACGCTGCCCAACTAAACTAGAACATCTGTATAGAAAATGCAGCTGATTAGTAAAAAACTGTAACACGTCACTGTCAAATAAATATATTTTAATTGCTAAATTACTACAATCACATCATCATTTAAAATTCGTCTGTGCCATAAATCATCATGACCTCGTGCTAGAAAGACAATCACAGCTGATTTCCATTACACAATAATTAAAATGTAAATTTTAAAACTTGTTACTGTGGCAACAAGGGAAAGAAAAGAAAAACATAAAAAACCAGCGAATCTAGTCATTCCAAATATTTGTAAAAAAAAAACAAAAATGTTTTCCAATTTGAAGAAGAAGATAGAGTCAGAAGTGGGTGATTTGAGTCGACTGACCCCATCAAGTGTCTTGAACAGAACTTCAACGAGTTCCACATTGTCTTCGCGGCACGCCTCAGTGTCGAGTTTAGCTTCCGAACCGCAGACACCACAGCAAGATCACCAAAACAATAGTTTCCAAACACCACCATCATCATCCAGATCCGTCCAACAGCATCAGCAGCACCTTCTCCAGCAGCAGCAGCAGTCAAGTAGTTTGAATCAGATCAAGATCAAGCAGCTGGAGGAGAAGCTCCAGGCTCAGGAGAGTGATTTCGCATGGAGACTCAGTACGAAAGACGACGAGATCCTGAAGCTGAGCAAGACTGTGGATATCCTGACAGCGGAGCTGAGGGACAAAGAGAATGAGGTGAAGAGGAAGTTGTGCAGGGTCCAGGAGGATATTGACGAGATCGAGGGGTTCAGTCAGCAGGAGAATGCAAAGTTGAAGCACTTGCTCCTGAATAAAGAGGAGGAGTTGGGGAGGTTGCGTGGTGAGGTATTGCTCAAAGGGGAGGAGGTCCAGAGGTTGGGTGGCCGGTTGAAGGAGCTGGAGAGTGAGAATGAGCGAGTCACGAGGAACTTGGAGAAACTGCATGGGAGTAGTGCGATGGGGTCCAATAATGCTGATCGGGTTCAGGAGCTGGAGCGTGACGTCGTGAACCTTAAGCGGGAGTTGGAGGTTGCCAAGGGGAAATTTGCGGAAAAAGAGAAAGTTGTTGAGGAACAGTGCCGGAGGATCAGTGAGTTGGAGGGTGAGCAACACAAGTTGGAGTCTGCTCATCAGTCTGAGGTTGAGGAGTTGAAACGGGAGGTTGAAATGAGGAGTAGGAGTGTGGAGGAGACTCTTCAAAAGAAACACCAGAATCTTGTAGACCAGCTTCAGGGTGAGGTTGAGAAAGTGAAGAACGAGAATCAGTCGGTTATCCAGAGTTTACAAATGAAATTGAAGCAACTCCAGACTGAGAATGATAACTTGTTGAGGTCATCGACAGAAGAGTCCAGTGACCAGGAACTTGTTCTTGTGAAGAAACAACTCGAAGAGACCAAAAGTATTTGTGACGAGCATGAGAAAGTTGTGGAGCACCAGAAACTGAGAATCAAGTCGTTGGAGAAACAGTACGAGGATAGTTCAAACGCTGTAAAGAGTGTTAACTCTCAGTTGGAGTCACGATGCAATGAGATGGAGAAGTTGAAAAATGAGAAGCAGAGGATCGTAGAGGAGCTGGAGAAAGAGAAGAACGAACTGGTCAACCGCATGAGTTCTGAACTGGAGCAATTGAGAAACGAGAACGAATGTTTGAGAAACAAGAATGAAACGATCAGAAGGGATTTGGAGAAACAGGTCGAAGAACTCACACGTGAGTTGGAGTTTGCCAAGGATGTGCGGTTGAGTGAGTTGGAGGAACAGGTCCAGTCTTTGAAGGGTGAGCTGGAGGCAAGCGTTGCTAGATACGATGAGCGGGAGTTGGTGATACGTGAGCGAACGAGAACGTTGGAATCGGACAACGAGCGGTTGGAACAACAGGTTCGTTCAAAGTCCCAAGAGGTGGAGATGTTGAGGAATGAGCAGTCTCAGTTCAAAACCGAGCTGGAGGAAATGAATAAGCGCAACAACGAGCAGGCTGAGCGTGAGCGGGTCAAGGTTGTGAAACAAAGTGAAATGAAGATTGAGGAGCTGGAGAAACAAGTGGTCAAGTTAACGAGTGACCTGGCTACTAGAACTACGGAACTGGAAACCTTGGAGTCAAGTTACACCACCAAAACAGAACAGTTTAAAGCGAAGGTGGATCAACTGGAAAGGGAAAAGCAGACGTATGAATCCAGAGTGAAGCAACTCCAAACCGAGAACGAGACGTTGGGAGAATCAAGGGATGAATTGGAAGCGAGATTGAAGCACGAGAAGAACGAGTTGGTCAGCAAATATGAAACGAAATTGAGAGAGTTGCACCACCAGAGTGAGAACGACAAGTTGAGGTTGCAGAGCTCAGCGGCAGCAAGTAATCGAACTCATGAGCTGGAGAGGGAAGTGGAAGAGTTGAAGAAAGAGCTGGAGTTGAGTAAATGTAGTCAGACTGAGAAGGAGTCGAGGATTAGCGAGCTTGAGCTGAGGTTATCCAATTTGGAGGAGGAGAAGAGATCCACAGAGTGTAATTTCCAGGATCAGTTGGAAGTGGTTCAGGACAAGGTGAATAGTTTGAGTCATCAAGTGAGTGAGCTGGAAGGTGAGAAGGAGGAGCAGTTGCTCACGATCAGTGAGATGCAGGAACGGGTTGATGAGTTGGATGAGGAGTGCAGGTTCCTGCGTGAAGCCAAAGAACGGGTCAAAGAATTGGAGACTTCCGTTGCTGACAAAGAAAAGGTTGGGTGTATACACACACGATTTTAAATTTATGAACGGTGCTTAAATAAACGTGTATTTTTGTGTGTGTGTAGCAACTACGTCAACAGTCCCAAGCGTTATCAGATCTCCGAAGGTCGTTGGCAAAGGAGCTGAGTTCAAAGGAGAAGCATGAGCATCAGAACCACGTGCACCAACACCATCACCACGAGGATCAGCAGGGTGCTCTCCATAGCAACGGCATAACTACAACAAGTGGTGGTAGTAGTAGTCCGCCTCCGGGGAACGCCGCAACTTTACCGCAATATGAAACGGATGTGAATTTTATGTACCTTAGGAGCGTGCTCTTCAAATACCTCACCAGTCAGGATCCTCAGATCGTGAGTACAACTCCAAATCATTAACATTTTTAAAAAAATAAAAATGTGTAGTTCATTGAATCTTGTGTGTGTTGAATCAGACGACCCACCTGACACGTGTGGTGGCAACGCTCCTCCACTTGACAGACGAAGAAACGTCAACGCTGATCGCCTCAACCGAGTCTCGCAATTCCCATTTACTATCGTTAATTAAGTAATAATTTATTTATTTATTTTTTTGATCCGGAGGAAAAAACACAAAACATTTTTTTATTAAATAAAAAAAAAAAACAATAAAATTGATTAATAAAAGCAATATTGTTGTTATAAATAATGACTTGGTACATGATGCGACGACGACGACGTTGACGAGGATGATGGGTTCTTATTTACTATTGACCTTAGCGATTGAGTCGACGACGATGAACTTGCCGCTGCGTGGTGGTGTTGTTGGTGATGGTGGTGCTGCTGCTGTTGATGAGGGGCGTGGTGATGATGATGGTGGTGTTGGTGATGGTGGTCCAGTGTTGTTGAGCGGACTGTCGAGTAGATTGGTTGATGGTGTTGTTGGAGCTGGACTACTGGCTGTGCGTATGATGACGTTGAGCAGTTGTATACTCGGGACGTTGTTGAGTAGAGCGTCTGTTGTTGTTGTTGTTGTGGGGGTTGGACCACTGCTGACACTGAGTACGGGAGTGCTGCGAACTGGTGTGGATGCAGCCCGGGACTTTACAATACAACAACATCAAATCATTTCGACTTTCTAACTTGATAGAGAATAATGAATAATTTGATAATTACCCAACGAGGATCCCACTGGACGAGTAGAGAGATCCTCTGAGATTCTGTGTAACTTGTGTAGCAGAGCCTCTCAAACTCCCGAAACTCCTGTTCCTAGACCTCTGCAACGCACTACTATTGTTACTAGCAGCACCATTACCACCAGTCCCAACATTATCTCCTAGATCCAAGTCTAGGAACGGAAGCACCACAGAGTCCGCAGTATTCTGTTGGGTCGACGACAACGACGTGGATGAGACTGCAGAAGCAGCAGCGGCAGACTGATCTGTAGTGTTGAGTGCCACGTCCGGCATGTTATTGTTCGGGTGGAAGTCTACTGGTGAAGTCGTACCATTATTTGATGTTGAACAACTTGTCGTCGACGTCGTTGCGTAATGGTGGTGGTGGTGGTGGTGTTGGTGAACTGGGGATTGTTGTTGTTGCGTAGTCATCGTTTGCGTGTCCGGTTTCGTTTGGGTTGTTGAAGTTGTTGTTGCGGATGTCGTTATTGAAGTCGTTGTCGTGCTTTGCGCTCCTGTTGCTCCTGATGATGTTACTACTACTGCCGTTGAATTCAATGCTGTACGGTTATGGTGGTCCAGCACCTGCGTTGATTTAAAAAAAAAGATATTTAAATTGTGGTTAATTATGGAAATGAAGAGTTTTGATTCAGGTGACTGACCTCAGCGACGTAGTCAGGGTAACCGAATTCACGGACTACACGTAAACGAATGTACTTGCTAGCACGTTCGCGGGAGATCGGGTTGCTAAGGTTTCGCAGGTGAGCTGATCTCAGCTTCTTTTCTCTGTACACCATCGCGTTCAGGAGCTCCTGGTCAATCACTTTTGAACAAAAAAAAATACACAGAAAAATATTTTATTATTGTCTCGTGATTTTGGGGTATGACTTTTAAAAAAAATACATTTTGTCAAAAAAAAATCGACAATTTTAGAAAACAAATTTTCATTAAAAATCATAGTAACTTAACCAAAAAAAATATTTATGCGCCTACTATTCGGTGACCTTTTCCAAAATAGTCAAAAAGTCTACAAAAAAAGTGGTATGTTTACCCATTTCGTCAACGTTCCGCTTGCCCCCACTTCCACCACCACTACTGCAAAGAATATCCTGTTGAGTCGTCTCAGCCATATTGGTCTCTTCTTTTTTGGCAGCACCACCACCACCCATTTCGGGGACGCTGGGATGCCGGTGTCCGTACACGGCCCCATCACTGTTCTCGATCATGTATAGCGTGTCGGGTATGATTGGGCGTAACGTCTGGATAAAAAGTAATAATAATCCAATTATTACCATTTTACTGGCTCGTCTTTTTGCAAAAAATCAAATACGTTTTTTTAAGTGTGAAAATTACCTTGATCCTACCGATACTGTTCAAGTATGATAGGTTGGCGGATGATGGAGCAGAGCTGCTGTAGTGGAGACATTCGGTACTGTTTGATGGGCCACGGACTCGGAGCGCACTTTTCGCTTCTTCGTAGTATGGGGTGTAGAGGCGGGGTCGGATGTAGTTTGGGCATTGGAGCGTGTTGACCCATGGGTTCACTTTCTCCTCTGTTATCATGTGCGTTGGTGGGATCGAGACCTGGGAATCGACACACACAAATATAAATAATTGTCATGAATAACAGCAATTAAATATTAAAAACGTGAGATTTTGAGAGATTGTTTGACTCACCAGTCCCCTTCTCACAGCCAACGAAAGACTCTGCAAACAATTACAAAATATAAAGTTTCAACTTGTGGACATGTTTTTGTGCAATTATTATGGAGAAAACGTAAAAAAAAGTCATTATAGGTTTTGGGATTATAAGAAATGTTGATTTTTCTTTGCGAATGAACAAAGACCATTTCATAGAGCATTTCACCGTTTCAAAAAGTACCGTGAACATCGTGTCCGTAAAAAAATGTGCACTGCATTTAATGTCAAAAACCAAAATTCCTCTCGATTAAACTTCCGGACACACACTTTTTACTTCTCCAGTGCAAGTTACATGATCAGCACATTCAATTCAATCATCAGAAAATGTTGAAAGAAAATATAATTGGACACAATTAAAAAGGCACCAGAGAAAAATTATAAATTATAAAACGATGAGCTAATTATACTTATTTTTCCCCCCAAATCTATGTAATTGTGTGATAAATAAAAAAGGAAAGTAGAAATATAAATTTGCTCAAACCTCATGTTGAAGCCCAATATGATCAGTCCTGACGCACCGGATCAGATCGAACACGATTTCGCGTAGTTCCCCATCATTGAGTACGATATCGTTGAATCCGCACTTGTCGGATCCCCGATTCCGTTTCCCACCTTTCCCACGCTGCTGCTGCTGCTGCTCACTACTACTACTATTATTATTATTGTTTCTGAACACAGAGTCACGGGTGGAGGACACAAGGTTTGGTTCCCTGTCCTCCACCCGTTTCATCAACTGGTGCTCCCCCCACTTGATTACCGAGTTTAATACTTCCACTTCGGACGCTTGGAGGAAATCGGACTGGACGACTTCGAGGAGTGTCGTCTTGTCCAGCTCGAGGAAACTTGGCGTTGAGATCAGTGATGCGTACTCCTCCTGCACGTACATTATGGATTGGCGACGGACCCAGCCTGAGCCGTGCGACTGGGAAGACCAACGAAGGATTTGTGGGAGTGTCTCGTGGGATAATGACTCCACTATTATGTCTTCTGAACTCGTACACAAATGGTCAAACTCCAGGAATCGGCCTACATTAAATTTTCATTTATTTAAAAAAAAATTATTAAATAAAAATAAATGGTGTGTGGTATTGGATGGAGTGAGGTATAGTCAGTCGTACCGATTTGGTAGAGTTCCATGGCCTCTTCAAACCCGCTTGGATTGACTTTCCCGGTGAACGTGAGGTTCTCGACCTCGCTCAATCCGCTCCGACTAGGCTCGATTAAACTGAGATCCAGTTTGTCGGTGTACATGCAGTTGAGGATCACGCGGGCGTACCTCTTTGGGATCACCGTGTCGTCCAACACGATCTTCTTGCTGTTGTTCCGCCGCTGGAGTAATGAGCGGAAGAATGGGGAACGGGCCGCTAGGATTGGCTTGTGGACTGCGAACTGCTCGTCACCCAGGATCAGGACTATGTCCGAATACTTGCCTGACTGGAGCAGGTCTCGCAGGTCGGACTATTTTTTACACACGCAAAAAAATTAATTTTAAACACAATCAAGTTAAAATAAAGTAGCACTTGTAATTTGTGATTACAAACCTCAAGTGGTTTGGCAGGTCTGATAAGCGTGCCCAAGTACTGTATCCCTTCATGTTGTTGTTGGCTGCTACTATTATTTTGACTCCCACTGGAAGAGGACTGTTGCTGTTGGGATGATGATGATGATGAAGCAGGTGGGGGTTGTTCTTCAGTGTACAAGTACCTGAGCATACTGCTGAAACTCGGGATATCAACACTAGGGATATCCTCGACATTCACGTTCACGTTGCTCGTGTTGTTGAGGATGTTACGGAAGTACTTGGCCCTTTGGGATAGGATCGCTCGGTGGGCTGGGAATATCGCTGGTGGGAGGACTAGGTTCACGTCCGAGTTCCACTTGAAGTCTAGTAGGTCCGCTAGGTCTTGGCGGAGGGTTGGTGCTCGGGGTCGGGCTGACTCCGCGTGGATATACAACTCCTTCTCGTTAGTCATTGACTCGTACTCGTGGACTACACACATCAATTATATCCATTCATATTTTAGCTTGTTTTCTTAACTTTTAGTTGGGAATTATTGTGTACGTTTTTTGAAAAATGGTTTTGAATCACTGCTCAGTTCAGTTGTTTAAAAAAAATTGATTTTATTGAAAAGAGAGGAAAAAGTGAGGGAGTTTTTACTGGAACTGGACGTTTTTTTAATTACGTATATTTTTTGGGGAGAGGAAAGGAATGTGCGCTGATAAAATAATTTACTTTTTCACCTTTGAACACTTTGTAATTTAAGAACGAACATGCCTATCCAACTGATATTTTATTAAATTGTATTTTTTTTCTTACCCAACGCGACAATCTCGCCGAGACTCCAGTTAGCGAGCATTTCACGGAGGGGTTGTCCAGGATCATTGGACCTGGAGCTCCTCCGTTTCCACCACTTTTTCTTTTTCTCGTGGTGCTTGCTCGAGGACGAGGATGATGAACACGAGTGTGGCTGTTGCTGCTGCTGACTTTGGTACGGGTCCCTTTTTTCAAAAAACACACATTCATTTTCCTCTCACAAATAAATTCTTTAAAAATAATTCCTTAAACCCCATAGCAACGATCAATAATTTGTAATATTTGAGATAAAATAAATATCTCGTGTGGGACCTGCAATGTTGGTGTTGTTGTTGTTGTTGCTGTGCCAACTGTTGTTGAGAAGTACTGATCAAGTGATGATGAGCGGCGATGACCTGTTCCCCCCGTTGCTGCTGTTGGAGGAGTTGTTGGTGCGTGTAGCCGTTCCCACCGTAACAGTACTCGTCAAAGTACCTCGCGGAGTACTCAGCAGCCGAGCGTCCGTAGTAATTCATGTACGGGTTTTGGTTCCCACCCGCTGAGGAGGATGAGGACGCTGCGGCTGCTGCTGCTGCCGCCGTTGACGATGAGGAGCCCATTTTTTTTTTTTAAATAAAAACTTTTTCCACTATTGTTTTAATTTAATTTTTAATAACTTGAGTACTCCTCACATGGTCACTCACAAGCACTTTAAGTTTTTTTAAAACACTTTCCACGAACTACATTTTTTTTTAACTTTCTCCAGAGTGAACTGGTGGATCCTCATTACATTTTATTTTCTATTACAAAAAATTTAATAAAAATGTTGAAGATTCATAATAATGAACATGATGATGAGATGAAGAAAAGGGTTGTTCCCATTTTTTTTCTTTCTCTCTTTTGGTTTGGTGTGGTTTTTTTCGAAAAAAAACAACACGGACGATCCATAGAAAAAAAAGTAGTGCAAAAATAAATGTATATATTTTGCAGGGATATACGGGAAAAAAAACGAAGTGTATTGTGGTGATCTCTGTATTTCTCCTCTGCATCATCATCATCATCATCATCATTTCTCTATCCCTTTTTAGTCCACACACATAAGTTGCTCCTCAATATAAAATATATTTAGTTTTAAAGGGTCTTCTTCGTACGGGGTTTGCTCATAAATGCTACATTCATCCCATGTAATTGTTTATAAGGTGAATTGTTTTTTAAAAAATATGATTTAAATTGTTTCTTGGATTTTTTAAAAAGCAGTATCATGATGCCCATTGAAAAATAATTTTATTTAAAAATAATAATTTCAATCATTGGCAGTATAGTTACAAAAGTAGAAAAAAAATAATACTCGTACGAACAAACGAACCCTTGTAATAATTATTTCTTCGGCTCGTGGATGTGAACAGCCCAACCACTATACTCGCTGTGTTCATTCAAAAAGTTATCTTTCTTACACAGAGACATAATATTATACTTTTTTGGATGTGTGTGGGGATGAGTGAGGAGGAAGATCAATAATGAGCGGACTATAGATTATCAAGGAGATGTACCAAAAACTATGGAATTTCATGAATTCAAACGGATTAGATTTTTTTAAAAAAATGTCAATCGTTGGATGATAAAATCGTCATGGAGAATTGTTATGTAATTTAAAAAAATAATTTTTAAATTATCGTCTTTTTTTCAGAAATGAAGTAGAAATAGAATAATTCCTGATGAATGAGATATGGTAACGTTGGAAACTATTATTAAAGTATTGAGGGGCTGGTGGATCTACATTTTTTCCCTTTCAACCACCACTTTATTCAGGATACTGTGGACATGGCAACTGAAATATTATGTTATTTCATCATTTGAAATTTCAGTTGATTAAAAAATTATATTTAAAAAAAATAAAATGATCGGGGTGAATTCTGAAAATAAGACATTTTATATCCTAAAAATAGTACAATCAACCGAACTTGATATGGATGATACGAATATGAACTCTTGGATTTAGAAAAAAAAATCAAGGAGAAACAAAAAAAATCTTCAATACGATCATATTTATTATTTAAAAAATCCCAGATTGCAATGTTTAATTTAAGTAAAAAATATTTATGTACAAAATAGTTTTCACAATTTGATTTTAAGATCCACTTCAGACACGCACACGAGCATACAAACACACGCGAGTTGTAATAATAATTAAAAAAGAGAAAATGTCATTCGCGCCTGCGCTTATCACAAAAAAAGGATAAAGTTAAATTATTGTTCAAGGTTGGTTTTCAATTTGAGAACCTGATCACTAATCTCTTTGGGCAAATCATCGCCAATATTGTCATCAAAGTACTTGGAGATCTGGCTGACCTCAT
Source organism: Seira musarum (assembly GCA_027743895.1). NCBI lineage: Eukaryota > Metazoa > Arthropoda > Collembola > Entomobryomorpha > Entomobryidae > Seira > Seira musarum. The sequence continues at coordinate 108,068 of JAHZMX010005325.1, forward strand.
TTGACCAGAATGTCTTGTCGACGTGGAACAACTGGTCCCAGTCTAGCTTGTCCCGGAGTCCTTCTAAATTGAACCCTTCTGGGGTTGGGAGTACTCCGATCGGGGAGTTCACTGCTATACTCGTGTTCGTTGGCTCGTCGATACGGCGCATTATCCAGTCCAACACTCGCACGTTGTCTCCGAATCCTGGCCACAAGAACTTGCCCTGGGAACAACGAGTTACCTCCGTACCCGGATCCGTACGACACAATCTCGTTCTGCTCTGGCTTGTGGGTGATCAGCGTTTGCTCTGGATTACATGGCCACAGGGGGAGTTGTTGCTGATTTGATGATGTGATTGGTTGACCCACTGAGTGGAGGCATCTGCGTAATTTATGGAAAACATTATATTGAACTCTCCGTTTTTGGAAAGATTCTTGTGGGTCGTGTGTGACGACTTACTTGACAAACTCGGTTTCTTCGCGTAAGATTTTGAGGACGTCGAGTCCCATGCGGGTCATGATCCGCATGCTCACAACGACGTATGGTGAGTCAGTGCATTGGATCCCAATCTTCGAGAGTGGTGACCCGACTGGGCCCATACTGAACGGGATCACGTACATTGTCCTTCCTAAAAACAAACGGGGCAATATGAGAAAATGATGAAATATTTTGTTGTTTTGATGGTGGTTGGTGTGGTGGTGTACCTTTCATGCATCCGGGGAATCGTTCCCCGAGTTTCTCGTTGAGTTCCTGAGGGCTCATCCAGTTTGGTACTTGGCCAGGATGTGGGTTGTGTCCTCTGGGCACGACGTCATGTTTGTTCTCGGTGCTGATGATTGTCTTTGACTCGACTCGGGCCACGTCTCTTGGGTCGGTGCGGACTAGGTAGCAGTTGTCGTATTTTGGGAGTGGGATCGCTTGGTGGTTCTGTACCATCAGGTTCACGAGGTTCTGGTACTCCGTGTCTGATCCATCACAGATGTGGATCTTGTCCGGTTTACAGATCTTGGCCGCTTCGTCAATGAACTGGGTTATCTGTGGAGTCGAAGGAAACAATTGTCAGTCAAGCCATGTTCATATTTTTGGAAAAGAAGAAACCAAAGTTTAGGATATGTGGAGTGCGTGCATACCTTCTTGGGGACGGTGTAAACGGTGGTCTTGACCTTGTCGTCAATGATCGTGGTAGTAGTGGGTTGTCCTTTAGGGAGAGTGCTGAGCAGAGCCATTTCCCCACACCTCCTAGGGGTATTAGTCCTGGTGAGTGTGGAGGGACTGTTGGTGGTGGTGGAGGAGTTGCCAGTTCGACTCAACTCGAACATTTTCGTAGAATGATGAGTAGTGCTGAAGTAAGATTTCTTAAGGATCGTTCTCTGGACATGAGAGTAGGTTGAGAGTGAATAACGGACCGACAGCATTTTTGCTCCAGTTTTATACGTCTTTTTCCTGTACTTTGAACTACACTTTTCAAAAAAAAATAAGTAAATAAATAAAAACGATTGTTTTCTGTGTGTGGTACGAGATTGGACCCGTATGGTTTTGTACGCGAGACTTTTGTTAAAATGAAAGACCGACGCGTAAATGCTACTTGCTTTAAATGCCAAAGACTCTATAACAAGCTGTGAGGTACCTGCTTACACAGAACCATGCCATACCATGCTGCCCTTCTCTCTCTTGACAGAACCAGCTTACGTGTTTTTTTTTTTTTTTTTTTTTTGGTGGAAAAATACTTGGTTCGTAACACATTCGAGAGATTATAGTTCATGACGATATCATGATCATTCAGAGCTTCTATCTGTGTCCCTTCTCCTTTTTTGTGTGAGACCCTTTTTGTTTTCAAAATGGAAAATTTTTTCTTGTCTTAATGTTTTATATTTTTAGAACTTCTAGAAATTTTAATATTCCTTTTTTTGTAAAAATTGGGATCATTTTTTTGCATATTTTTCATATTCTTCGGTTTTGGGAATTTTGCATAATTAAATAAAATCGCTATGGTGACATGGTGGTGGGTTTTTGCAGGATTTGAAATGGTTGATGATGATGAGGATATGTCTGCAAATGGAATATTTTGTTGGAAAGGAAAAATACGAGAGATTTTCATGAATGAAGATGTAGCCTTGGGTCATGTTGGGATTAAGTGCACAAGGAAGTGTCGTCCCTTGAATTTTAAGGGATGTTTCAAGAAAGAAAAAGGTTCAAGGTGATAAGTACAGGGGCATAATGAGAATCATCAGAAAAAAAAATATGTAATTAAAAAAAATCAACTTATCACGTCAGCAGGGTCGATGGTGTTGGTGCATCAAGCAAGCAATACTAATATTTAAAAAAAAAAGTGTTCAAAGTTCATGATGACGAACAAGATAATAAAAAAAAATTCTGGTTTGAGAATAGATCAAGTTGTTGAGAGCGTGTGTGTGTGGAGTAGAGAAGTGATAAACAAGAGCGACACACCACCGGGGTCAACCAATCAGCGACTAGATTCCAAGTTTATCTTTGTAGGATGGGCTCGTTTTATTTTTTTTTATGATCCCACATTTTTAAGACCTCGTCTTTTTGTACCTGACTACGCACGTATTACACTCTGAGCTCTCCTTGTTTTTTTGGACTTTTGGACCGGACCAATATTGGACTCTCTCTTTTCATTTGTTCTTTTTTTTCGTTTCTTGGTCTTTTTGGTTCCAAATATTACCCAAATAAAATATATATATAATTTTGAAATATTCTTGGTGGTGGAGAGTTCATTTTAAAAATGTTAGAATTGAGAATGGAGTTTTTTGGATATTTTAGTAGGAGAGCAGAGTCCAAGAATAAATATTTGTTTAAATTTAGTAGAGCGTAGTTTTGTGAATAGGATCATTTCATGGAGTATACAAATAGTATTGGTCACCACAAATAATGGCTGTAAATGACGCAGGATAGGATATTTTTGTTCATTATAATATTTTGTAAATAATAATGCGCATTTTTTTTCCACTGGACTATGGAACTGGTAAATGATTTTTCGACAGGACTATGGACTTTTTTTTCCCAGTTTTATTTTATTTATTTCATTATTCTGTTTGAACTGGTCAGCGTTGGTTCTGCTTTTCATTATTTGGGGGATACATATCATGTTCACGTCAGAAAATTAGGGATAATTAGAGAGAAAGTCTATTAGGATATGTGTATGGATTTGACTGTGGTGGGTTAGGGGGAGATGGAATTATTATTATTGGTGGTGGTGGTGGTGGCATAATTGATGTTCCATTGAAGTTGAATTGATTATGTATAAACTCAAGAACGAATTTGAGTTTTATATTTTTTTTTTTGTGGAGAGAATTATTTAATTTGATATTTAAAAATTTATTTGATATTATTTAACGGTGCAATTACAAAGAGCACGCGAAAAAAAACGTGTCTTGTGATGTTGTGATAAAAAAAATATATATCGACCGATGATGATGATGAAATGAAGAGGACTGGTGATGATGAATCATGATGATGACCCAACAGTATAATAATCTGGAGCAATGCAGTTTTTTTTTTAATCTTCGTCTGAGGGAAAGTGACTGATGATGATTAAAATTCTCTGGTATATTGTGAAAAAAAAACAAGTTTTGGAATGTCATGGAGTTGTGGAAATATAGTTGAATAATTTAATCTCTCTGTCTCTCCTGAGATTAGTTTGGAACTTGCGGGGGTGTGTCTCCGCATATATTTTTTGGAATCACATGATTTAAGGTGGAGAAAATACACACGTGTTGCATCACTAATTATTATTTTTTTTAGATATTTATCTGGAGAATTTATCCTTATTTTTTTATTCCCTTACATAACTGAGGTCTATAAACATTTCGATTGACTATACTGATGTAGAGTTATTATAATTATCTGAATTTAAATCATCACTCGGTTGAACAATGAAGTTTTCAATGATTATTGTCTTTTTAAAAAAGTGTTTTGCTAATAAGGCCTGTCTAAGAATTGGGATGAAAAAAATATGATATTTTGAATTATTTGATCCATAAATTTTTGTGAGAATGATTCATTGTAATGCGTCATTGCCACACTTATTAGCAAAGTTGAGGAGAATAGCTTCAAAGACGACGAAATTCCGGTGCAAAACAGTACATACGTTTTTTTTTAAAATGGGGTTGCTTCCTTTTTCTATTTTTTGTCTCGTGTGCCATTTTGGACATGTCTATTTTTACCAAGAATTCAACTTATCTGAAAGCTCGAAGTCTCCTGATCATATTTTGTTTATTTCGGATTTGGTTAAAAAAATTAAATCAAATAAATATTTTAACCCCTAAAAATAGGTTATTTTAAAATTTCCATTTTCCTTCTTAGATACTTCCCTTGCCGACTTTGTGTGACTTCAAATTCTGTAGAATAATTTGGTTACCCTTGACACTACACTTGTTTCAACAATATTAAGAAATGACGTTGCTGGTTCCATAGTAACATCCATCTTTTCTCGATCCGATCTAACTTTGCTCATTCACTACAATTTTAAGGTTGCTTCATTTCATCAAAATTTTTAGCTAACCAACGATGATTGTAAAAAGACATTTACCAGGTCTGTGGTCGTTCCAGTGGTGATTTTACAAAAACAAATCCAAACGACGTTTTCCCTCAAATCATTCACAAACTAACAAATTGCACACGATATGTTTCAAAATATGTCGGCGTTTTAATAAATGCCTATCAAGTTCCATGACAACGAATATCAGAATTGAAGAGTAAATAAATTACTAGTTAAAAGCCAGTCCACATACGTGGACAAATCATGAGTGCCCAACAAAACATAAGTATTCCGTTAAACTTGAGTCTTCTTAAATATATTAAGTGTTGCTGCAGAGAAACAGAAATCCTGTTTTTGTCTCAGATGAAAATAGATAACTATTAAAGCATTTCAGAACGAAAGTACTACATATTTCTATGCTACAGTTTCCACTACAATTTATGTTCCTCCACGGAAGAAATACTTTCCAGCAATAACTGAATTAAATGAATCCGTAGCTCACTACTCATAAAAAGATTTCCAGGAGATGTAATCTTTTACCCAGTACTCCCCAAAGTAAGTAAAATGAATCTCATACTCTCTACCCAGCAGAAAGAAATAGACGAATCTGTAACTCAGAATTCCTAAAAATACTTCAAGCTAAAAGGGTTACTGTTACCGTTTCTCGATTTAAACCTATTCGTAACCCATTAACTCCTATAAATATTTAGCCGAATTCGCCAGTTAATCCATTTCAAAATTTTAGTAAATCCGATTATGCGGCGGAAAAGACCAAGTTGCATTGTTAGTTTTAATGCATATGCTTGGAGATCGCATCCCGGAAAACCTAGCCTTATAATAATATAGATACAAACATTTTCATTATATAGCGTTGCTATCATAAGACAAAACGGTTTGCTGCCTGCTTTGCTTTGATTCATGATCCGGTCACCATGGAACCACTGAAGGGTCTCCTCTCAAATACAAAATTATGTATTGGCCTCCATATAAAACCTATTGTTACCATGGAAACTATTTATTTCTCTTTACAATTGTCATTGAGATTTGAGATGCCCCGCTATGTTTTAATTTTAAACAAAATAAAAAATCGCAATGAAATTGAAATGAGTTCAATATTGATTTTAAAATGTTATGCATTGTAATGAATGAATTTGACAGCAGCAACCCACTTCAACTACGAAGCATAATCCTTTGTTCATCTCAATAAAAACCAGAAAAATATTTAATTTAAACTCCGTATCACTTCCCCCCAAAGACTATAACCGCGAACAACTTCTACTCATTTTTTTTGTAGATCATCATCATCACCATAAAGGTAACTACGTATTTCTCTCTCTCTGGGTATATTACTTTCATTCTATAAACTACATACGTGTGTGCGTAGTAGTTAATGATGGAGCACAAAGAAAATGATCCACTTTATAAATAAACGATAATTTAAAAGGAAAAAACTGAGTGGAAAAGAAAAGATGGAGGAGGAGCAATCCACCACCACCACCAACAATAATAACGTATTGGAGGCGCTGAAAGAGTTTGCAAACGAGTTGACCCAAACGATACTGGAAAACTATAACTTGTATTTGGGTCCGCTACTTGAGGGTTCCCCTGTCACCAGCTGGGTCATCACTATCGTTTGTGTCCTACTCACATTACTCCTTGTCTTCCTATTCGTCGCGTTCGGTAACTACACATTTTAATACACGTCATTCCATTTTGTATAAAAGTCATTTTGGTTTTATCAGTCCAACAAAATCGGTGTTGGGAGAAAATAAATGTTTTTAAATAAAATTAAGTGTGAATAAAATAATGATGTTACAGGTTGGTGGATAGTTTGGATTTGTTTCCTGTCCCGGTTCAAGTTCGTGAGAGAACTCCTCCTTGGAGGCAACTCAAACACGGAGCCCGAAAAGAATAAGCAGCAGCCAAAATCCAGAACAAATCGAAAAACTCACCGCCGTGAACACTACGACTGAATGGAATCAATGATTTTTTTTTAAAAATATCTACCGAGTATTTTCCTTTTATTATTATTACCGATAAGCATATAATGATAGCACCTCATAAGATAACACGATTGTACACTTACAATTTTTTTTTATCACATATAAGTAAACAAAGAAGGAAACGATTAAAACTTTATTAAAATTCATATTTCGAGATTCTTGGATATTATTTTATCCATACTACAACGTTTAGTGATGGTTATTGTTGTTGTGAAGCAATAATTTCCTGAGATTATCCTGGAACGAGGAGCTCCCCCACTGCCCTTCAATTTGTGAGAATTCACTCCAGAGATCTGTTAATTTAAAGCTGCGTCTGTATGATTTCAACGTAGATTTTGTTCGAGTGATTAAAGTTGATTTAGAGGTTAAGGTGGTAAGACGGGATGCGAGTTCTTCCTGGTAGCGGGCTGGCCACAAGATCTCTGATACTAGACCCACTTGGAACGCTTCCGTCGCTGTCAACGGGGTGTTCAGGTACAGGAGGTTTGTGAGCTACAAATGAGATTTTTTTTTAAAACAGTAAATTGAGGTGTGGTGTAACTATTAATGTAGTTGTATTTTAATAATGATGTGTGTAGCTCCTCACTTTGCTGGACCCGGTTCCATCGCGAAGTAGGTTCTGCAACAAACCGATCCCTTCTGGACTCTGGCTGAGCGCATTGTACTTCAAAGTGAACATTGTCTTATCGTTCGCGTAGACAAAGTCGAACAGGGGTAATATCATGAGACCGAAACCTACACAGTCTCCTGATATACTTGCCACACAGATCTTGCGCGCAGAGTTCAATGTCGTGATCAGGGATCTACAAGAATTCATTGCACACATACATGACTTTCATTAATAAAATAATGACAATAATTATTTAGTGTTTGGTTCACCCACTTGATGGCTTTGATGATGGCTGTGATGTTCGAACTAGATTTCTTCTGAACCATTAGTTCACAAAGATCAATCCCGTTGCAAAAGAACCTGGAGTGTGAGGACTGGAGAGTGATCACAGAAATCGTTGGGTCATGTTCCAATGTCCTAAACGCACACTCGATTGATTGCAACACCTAAATCCAAAAATTATTTTACACATAATTTTAAAAAGTACATGTTTTTTTTTTTGTAAAATAATACTTGGTTACCTTAATCCCCCAAGCTCCTTCATTGATGATCCTTTGTTCAGGAGAAGCATTAGTGGTACTACTACCACCACCGCCTCCATGGTCTTCTCCTTTAACCCCGTTAGTACTATTATTATTGCTGTTACTGCTACTGCTACCATTACCACCAGTATTATTGTTGTTATTGCTGCTGAAGTAGCTAGGATTTCCGTTACTGGTGACAGTGACGAACCCGACCCCACTCCTCCTATTCACACTGACGTACTTGAAATCGATGACGGTGTGCTCTTTACTTGGACTTCCAGCCCTACTATTATTACCACCACCACTACTGGTCAGAGGTCCATTGTTTGGAATGGTTTTCTCATTGATAACGACACTTCCCCTACTATTCCTCTCGACTTTCCTCCCCCGGATCCCGTTCCTGAACACACGGGAATTGTTCAGGACCACTCGAGTACGAAACACGTGGTGCTTCACCTGCTGCTTCTTTGTTGGCTTCTTCTTCAGATTCTTCAGGAGATTACGCGTGCCTTCGTCTGAGAGGAGTCTATCCAGCTCTGACCTTATCCTTCGACGGCGGGGTTTCGACGCTGACGGGGGTGGAGTTGTTGTCTTTTGCTGCATCTTATTATTAGCGTTATTGCTCTGGTTTGATTGGGTCTGCTGCTGGGCACCACTTGCTTCCGTCGCCGTGTCCATTGTAATCGTTTTCAGAATTATTTAAACTGTGATTTGGAGAATTTTATATTATCGTTTTGAAGTTGGAATTAAAGTTTATTATTTTTTTTGGAGGGATTTTTCTTTTTTTCTGTACAGTATATATTGCACATCATCGCTTTTTGGAATATTTTTTTTTTATTATGTGACTGGTTGTGTTTTGCGAATAAAAAAGTACTACTATATAGAGCATTTTTTTTTCGCATGGAACAA